>BLSH010354036.1:50106-70504 GCA_018402905.1 Glandirana rugosa | reverse complement strand
CCACCTGAAGGTGTCCGTGAGTATGGAGGGGCACGACGACACCGGTGACAGAGTGAGGGTCGCCAGGGAGCTTGGCACCAGTATCCTCTCCGGTGGGGGACGACAGTCCGAGAGATGGACCATGTATTGTGTGGGGGATTATATATGACTGCGGAGGGTGGTCCCGATCGGGGGGTTAGGCTTGTCAGGAGAAAAATGTGGTTAGGGACTGGAACCCCGTTTACTTGACCAGGGGGACCCGTGTGGTAGTACGGTGGGGGAGGAAAAGACCGAGGCCCCAAAGGAAAAACTACTTAGCCAAAGGAACCGCCATTATCATTCTGTAGTCACTTTCTACGACGCCACAATGAGGTCGCCCAACCGCCATAATCAACCGCCAACCCGCTGGAGTAACACCGCAGCATCTTTCACTGATGTCTTACTATTACCGCCAAGGAAACCGATTCATCAAAAAGGAAACCCCGGAGCCAGAAAAGGAGGGGGTGGCATGATGGTGTGCCCAGGGGGACCAGTTCATTTGCCCCAAGGTCAGGGATTGGTGTAAAAAGAGGACTGTTCGGATTGGGGGGCTAGCCCTGGTGGGAGGCGTCAGTATATATTAGGGGGTGTGTTATGTACCAGGTAGAGAGCCTGACAGCAGGGGGTGGCCTCTCCTATGACCACGGTTCGAGGGACCGCTGGGAGTGAGACAGTGGCCACAGCAGCACGGGGAGGTATGAGTGCCTGTGGAAGTCCACCAGCTGGAGATCCATAGGATTGCTGGAGATGGAGATGACCTGCGGGGCTAAAGGTGCAGCCAAAAAGTAGCAGTCCGGAAGAAGCTGGAGAAGACTTGCGGAGCTGGAAGCTGCAGAGGTCTGGATGGCCACAGGCACTGGAGAAGAGTCAGGTGCAGGCAGGGTTGCCAACGAGCTGGCAGCGGGGTACAGAGGAGCAGGCAGAAGAGTAGTCTGGACAAGCCGGGATCAGGTGCAGGCAGAGAGCAGGAGAGTCTGGACAAGCCGGGTCGGTAACGGATCAGAAACAGATATCAGGTAAACACGGGTAACGCTGTTGATCAGACAGCACCCGCTCTGAGCATCAGCAGGGCTTAAATGGCCGTTTTGGCGCCAGAACGCGCGTGCAAACGGCACCAAAGAAGAAGAAAGTTCTTAGATGTTCCTCTCCTGAGGGGGATCAAGCTGACGGTCTTCCTGACAGGGTGGAGCAGGCGGTGGTCCAGTTGGAGGTTGACACACCAGGAAGAAGCTTCCCATCCATCCAGTTTTGTTTTCTTGCAGGTACAGCATAAGGTGAAGAACGTCATGGCAGCAGGAATTGGCAGGTTTTGGTCTTTGACGGTGGAAGAAGAAGTTATGACAAGGAAGGGTTGGGACACATTGGTGGCGTGGGTCACTAGGGTGAATTCCAGCTAACTGCAGTTTAGCAGGAGTAGGGTGAAGGTTGCACTGCAGCTAATGGTGGTCTCAGAGACGGTGTGTTGGAGGCCTAGTATGGAAAAAGGTAATGCAGTGCGTATGTGGAACCCAATATAGTTTGGGAGTGACGTCATAGACCAACATTCTTAGTGTCTGAGATCTTTTATTTGTTCAAATGTTTGTGATAAGGAATGCGTTTATAGTTCATATTAAACTGAGGAACCCTTAAAATAATTCTCCGGTCTCGGGGAACCCCCTGCTAAAAATTAAAAATGTACAACTCATGATACATTAGTGTGGTGGTCATTGGGAAGAATGCTCCTTACACTTGTGGTCATTGGGAAGAACGCTCCTTACACTTGTGGTCAATGGGAAGAATGCTCCTTACACTTGTGGTCAATGGGAAGAACGCTCCTTGCACTTTTGGTCAATGGGAAGAATGCTCCTTACACTTGTGGTCATTGGGAAGAATTCTCCTTACACTTGTGGTCATTGGGAAGAATGCTCCTCACACTTGTGGTCAATGGGAAGAATGCTCCTTACACTTGTGGTCAATGGGAAGAATGCTCCTTACACTTGTGGTCATTGGGAAGAATGCTCCTTACACTTGTGGTCAATGGGAAGAATGCTCCTCACACTTGTGGTCAATGGGAAGAAGGCTCCTTACACTTGTGGTCATTGGGAAGAATTCCCCCCTTATAGATAGCTAAAAAGATCAATGATGTCATTGGCAATTTATCTGAGAGGTAGAAATTGACCATTGCTCAAGGAACCCCAAGCAACCTCTGGAGAAACCCTAGGGGTCCACGGAACCCTGGTTGAGAAACCCTGATCTAGAGGATTGGGCTCGGTTCCCACCTTTGGGTCTGCATTTTCATGCTTTTCTTTGCGCATTTTTCTGTACATTTTTCATACAGTTTTTATTTGCGTTTTTTGTGCGCTGTCATTGAAGTCTACAGGGGCCAAAAATGCACACCAAACTTTCAAAAATGCACCGTTAGTATTTTCCCATAGCTCCCAACTGTCACTGATTTGGAGGGTCTGACCCTAATTTGGAATAAAGTCCCTCTTTACTCCTCATTTGCCCCCCATTTTCATCTGAGCGATATAAATGTACAGCAAAACCTTGGATTGCGAGCAAATTTCCTGGATAGGGTGTTGTAGATTTCTAATATTTAGCCGGGGTTCCTCGAGACCGGAGAATTATTTCAAGGGTTCCTCGGTGTAGAAAAGATTGAGGCTGCTCCTCATGCGGATGTGATAACAAGGTACTGCGCTGCCACTAGATGGCGATGTTGCTCTATTTTCACTTTCAAGGCACCGCTAAAGGAGAAAATGCAGAGACATCTGCGGGAAGCTTCTTTATATTTTACTTAGTTTGTAATCTCCAAATTTTTTTTTTTTTTTTTTTACTGTAATGTTTTCAGGTTTCTTAAACGTGTAAAAAAAAAGTATATATATCAGAAAGCGAGAAGAAGAGCTGGAGTCATTTATTCCATAGAACTCCTTGTCTATCACGCTCCTCTCTTCTTTCCATTATTTGGTGAATTGATTTTTTGTTATTAAACTGTCAGAGGTCAGGTACACTGCACAGTGAAGGGTATTTGGGTTTTATTGAAAAGGACTTAGAAATACGTTTACTCATAGCTAGAAGAATGGAGGGAACGGCGATGCCTGTGACCCCCCGTGCCCCCTTCTAAGAAGGGAACCTGCGTTTTCTCAGGGTGGGAGAAGAGAGCGGCACAACCGGGTGAAGACCGAATAAGAAAACACAGACGATCCTCACAATGCTTTCTTCCTTTATGTTTAACACTGAGCTCCAGGCAGATATAAAAGATCATTTCATTTTGTTATTTGCTAAAAAAATGTAAATGAAATAAAGTTATTGGTGGGTTTACTAAAACTGTCGCTGTCTGTTTCCGGGTTTCGGGCACGCGCCCGCCTACTCTCCACTTAATTGACACAGTGGGAGTTGGTGAGCAGATCCCGGCCAATGATTCATGGCCGGCACCTGATGATCGGCTGTGTCCAATCACAGTATCACGTACCTGGTAGCAGAGCCTGACATGATGAGGAAGGCCTCACTTACCCCTCTGACTCGGGGCCCCTGATAGAGTAGACAGAAGGTGCAGGAGTGCAGAGTGGCACAAGTGCCTGTAAGTCTTGCTAGCAGCAGAGCAGGAGAAGTCATCACATGGCTCCAACAAGCAGGTAAGCAGGCAGACAGCTGGTGGATGGCAGACTGAAGCCAAGGCAGTCATCCCCTTACATAACTTTAGACCTGGGTCCCCCTGTCTGACCACCAACATTCCCCAGGGTCTGCCCACTGGCCATTCCACCACATCCGCCCACTGGCCATCCCACCACATCCACCCACTGGCCATCCCACCACATCCGCCCACTGGCCATCCCACCACATCCACCCACTGGCCATCCCACCACATCCGCCCACTGGCCATCCCACCACATCCGCCCACTGATAATCCAACAATGAATAATAATAATAAACGTTCTCACTGGTGGCCCCGCTGTGCTGAGTGAAGGTCCCAGGAGGACAGTCTTGCTCTCGGCTGATTCCAGCAGGACAGAACTTGCCCCTCGTACATGGAGATCCAGACACGGATGACCCTGTGGAGGATGCCCAGACACAGAGGGACCGGGTTACAGGAATACACAGGAAATGCACAGAGAGGTTACAGATAAAATAGACACATTTTATACAGATGTAATACCACAAATTTGCAAATATGAATGTTCACCAAGTATTTCTGGATTGCTAAACTGAAAGGGAAGCATTGGGACTGCCTGTATATCAATCCACTCATCAGGAATTTCAATTGTAATGTTTTCATATGTATAATATTATTATTAATAATCTTTTAACAAAATCTGGGAATGTTTTCTCAGACTGGTAATGCTACAATTGATTTTACCAACCCAACTCTTTTCACTATGAATTTTGGTCCCCCCAGTTGCCCCGGGTATACAGACAGTGGCAATGTGTTCTCTATTATCTTACAGGGCTCCAGCCAAGTGCACTCCATCCCACTGTAGTGCCAACCCCTCCAAGGGCCACTGATTTTGTCCCAGGTTCATTCCCACAAATGTAGCAGCAGCCAGGCCGATGGTAACATTCACTCCTGGGGGGGGGGGTTCACATTTTTGCAGGTGAATTTGGATGGGGTTTAGGAAAGCTGTGATGCACTCCAAATACTGCACAGTAATGAGAAGACACTCTGCTCTTTGCAGCTACTTCCTAGAACTGCAATAGGACAGAGAATGGACGGCACTGGGACACCATAAGTAATGTTCTGGGCAAGCATGGGCGTCCGCAGGTAGGGGCAAGAGGGGTCAAGTTCCTGGAATCAGGGATCGCAAGGTGTCCGCCATAGGTGTGTGCGCGGTTGTGCCCATTCACGCACACCCTAATCACCCGAGTGCAGCGCACAGAGTGTGAGCAGATGCTGGGCGCTGGAACACTCTCCATGTACCAGCACCCGGCACAGGAAGGTAGATTACACTGTGGATGGCAGCTGGCAGTCTAGCATCGGGAGTCAGCACACACAAAACCCTTCCTGCTCTCCCAGCTCTGCAAATACAGACAGAGGAGGGGGCAAGGTGGGTTATCCACAGCCACTCAAGCCTGCAGCGTGTATCAACAGGAGCCTGACCTGCCACTGTGAGTTATAGACAACTCTCTTCTGTGGGGGGAAGAGAGCTCTGTGTGGGGGATTAGGTATGTATACTGGCATAGCACACACCTGGAATCTGCACCCTGTACATAGCACACGCCTGCAATCTGCACCCTGTACATAGCACACGCCTGGAATCTGCACCCTGTACATAGCACACGCCTGGAATCTGCACCCTGTACATAGCACACGCCTGGAATCTGCACCCTGTACATAGCACACGCCTGGAATAATGTCTGCCATTTCCCCCTTAAAAATAAATAATTGCGAGTCATGGCTAAGCCCCTCCCATTCATGACATTGTTGAAAGGGGCGGAGCATGGGTGAACTTAAAATGATGCCCCCCCCTGAAAAAAGTTCTGCGGACGCCCATGCGGGCAAGCCTTAGTATTGGTGCACCAGGGGATAGCAACATCAACAGTCTCTAGCATCGCTCCTAACTGTCCCGGATTTCGAGGGACTGTCCCTCTTTCCTCCTCATCTGCCCCCTATGTTCGTCTGATCTATAGAGTTGTATATAAAATGCACTTTTTATCTTTCAAAAAGTGTTTCCCAGGGCTAAACCTTTCATCCAATTTCTAAATTGCTGCATTTGTAAATTTCATAAATCAGTATAAAGGAATAGAAGTGGTAAAAAAAAAGCAATTGAGGGTTTAACTAATCTTTTTTTATACTTCTCTTTTAAGAGGGTGTGGCAGGGGGTGTGTCCTATGCCTACATACATTTGCTAATAGGTGTCCCTCATTCCCATCTCAGAAAGTTGTGAGGTGTGGTCACTAGGATCCTTCAGTCTGTACTCACATGCGTTTATTTACTAAAATTGGAGAGCTAAAATCAGGCGTGATCACTTCTGCATGGAAACCAATCAGCTTCTGGGTTTTATTGCCAAAGCTTAATTGAACAAGCTGAAGGTAGAATCTGATTGGTTTCTATGCAGAAGTGACTTTGCACTCTCCAGCTTTAGTAAATAAACCCCACAGTGTCCCTGGGTACTTGGGTGTCTCCCTCCAGACAATTTCCTCAGTGAATCTTTCAGACCGGATCCCCAGTAAAATCCCTCTTTTAGCTTTAAAGAATTTGCAGCAAGATAGCCCCCCCCCCCCATCTCTGCAAAGCTAGGACCTTGATGAATACAAACAGAACCTTCAGCTGGCTGGGAACCTCTCCCCTAGGAATAGAACCCGCTGTCTAGGGCTCCATACTATTTATGAGCTCTCCCAGCCACCATCTGGGCACCCCCCCCCAGGGATTGGCTGGAGCCATATAAATATTCAGGCTGCACATTTGAGTCTTCCACCAGCTACAATCTGGAAGCCTCCAGAAGACAGGGGGAAGAAATCAAACCTGCAGCCTGCAGAGCCCAGAGCGGCATAAAGTAACCACAAGCTGTTCCACGGACTACAGAAGAGCCATAAGAGCGCAGTTTACCTAACCTACTAACAACCTAACCGGGAGGGTGCTACACCAATAAAGACTGGGAAAACCATCGTCTCCATCTTATATACAGCTGCTGAAGTCTGACTGATGACTGAACAGGTGCAGGAGGATCAACTACATCTGCTACAGATTGATGAATAACATGGCAATTTACACAGAGGAAGCCATTGTTTACCTTCTTCATGGAGCGTAAATTGCAGAGGAAGAAAAAAAATAGATGTGCATTTTAGCTAAAGTCGTTTACTATGATGAGTCCAATTTCCCACCATGGCAGTCATTAGAAGACATGGCTGTAGCTTCCTCGCCATACACCCCTCACCGGGGCATTTGCTTGAACACTTCCATAGCGTCAGTAATACGCAGTGCATTGTGTTTTTGCTATGCTGAACAATATCTAAATCTATCTATCAATATATCCCATTCACACAGGGGCGACTTGCACTCCGACTTGAGTTGCCCCAAGTCGCTTGACATCTGAAATCCCAATGAAATGAATGGGAGCCGTCTTAATGTACACTACTGAAGTCGGAGCGGCTTCAGAAAAGGTTCCTGTACTACTTCTGGGCGACTTCTATCCGAAGTTTCTTTCTGGCACAGTGGTCTGTGGCATGGCACTGGAACCCCGAAGGAAGCCCAGAAGCCAATCAGAGCATCAAAGTGGCATGAAAAGAAAGAACGCTGCAGGGGATACAAATCACAGAATCAATATTCACAAATAGAGTATAATGCTTCAAGAGGAAGTCATTAGGACCAAACTGAGACGAAAAAACTCCAATGAGATAGATAGATCAATAGATCACCAGATAGATAGAGCAATAGATCGCTAGATAGATAGATCAATAGATCGATAGATCGATAGATAGATAGATACAGGGCCGGCTCTACCACTAGGCGGAGTAGGCGGCCGCCTAGGGCGCACTGCCGCCTAGGGGCGCCTGGCCACTGTTGATCTGTCACTGGCTGCTCTGCATTGATTCATGTAAAAACTGACTGATGGCACATGCCATCTGCAAATGTATATAGAAATAGTGACTGATCTGCTAAATACCCTCCCTCCGCCCCCACCCCCCCGTGAAGCTGTATTTGATGGGCACAGGTGAGGCTGTATTGATTGGCGCTGGTGAAGCTGTATTTGAAGGGCACTGGTGAGGCTGTATTTGATTGGCACTGATTAGGCTGCAATTCATTGGTGCTGATCAGGCTGGGCAGGGACAAGGGGGTGGAGTCAGGGGTGGAGCCAATGGGGGGGGCGGCAAAATGAGGCTTCGCCTAGGGTGTCAAAAATCCTTGCACCAGCCCTGGATAGATAGATCAATAGATAGATAGATAGATAGATAGATAGATAGATAGATAGATAGATAGATAGATAGATAGATAGATAATAGATAGATGGATAGATAGATCAATAGATCGCTAGTTAGATAGATAGACAGATAGATAGATAGATAGCAGTGGCGGCCCATCCATTAGGGGCGCACATGCGCCGCCCCCCCCCCGTCTATACATCCGGCCCCTAATCTACTGTACATTGAGGGCGTCGGACGCATCTATGAATTGGTGAGCTGCAATATAAAGCATTTTTGTTTTGGGGCTTAATATTGCTCTAAGTTCATGAATTGTTTTTCAGACTTCCGGGGTCATTACAGAAGCAGAGCAATGGAAATAAGCAGACAAGCAGTTTTACCCTCTTGGCAGAACAGCCCTTCTGAGCAGACCTGGCAGCTGCCTCTGTGCCCTTGCCCCAGTTGATCATTGTAGGTTCCAGCCGGACATGGATAAGCATGAGAACCCCGAGTCCCTATAGGACAGTAAAATCCAGCTGGGCACAATGACTCGGGTCCTGGTGGGTGTGATCTTCCTTCTAGACAGTAGTACCCTGTTGGCATAAGCACTAACATTAGATCAGCACCACCAAAATGGAGAACTAGAAATGATACAAGGACAGTAATCTGACCTGCAGGGCAGAGAGTGCATTCACTTTGCTGAGACAATCCTTCCTTGTCTGAGAATGTGCCAGCCGGGCAAGGTGTCCTGGAGGAACCATCCGAGCAGAAATGACCTTAAGGAGACAGTAGAGAGTTATAATACACATATTTACTAGAAGGTGGCATTACTTATACACAGTGTCAGTGACCAGTTTTGTGTAGGAACATACAGAGGTGGAATGGTGAAGTCACTGGCTCTCATGCCGCGCCACTGCCCTGATGCTTATTGAACACAGGAGGTTGCCCACTCGGCACAGACGCCATTCAAAGAACACTTTGCCTTTTGCTTAATAAATGCAATTCATTCTCTGAGTGGATGTGGTGGAGATCACGGCATCACCTCCCCGCCTCTCTGCCTTGTCCAATCAGAAAATGCTTTGCTGCAAAGTTTGTGTATGATGCCTGTGACAAGTGAGCGACGGCCTGTGTCCAGCTAAGTAGCAGGGAAGCCAATTGGCATGGACCCAGAAGCCAGTGGCAATCACTGTTGTAGCACTGCCTACTACAGTGATTTCCAACTTCCACGGGCATCCCACAGGCATGGCATTTACAGTACAGATCCAGCCAGGACAGTGGCTTTTGGAGGGGACTAGGAAGCCTCCTACCCACTGATTATGGCCCATGGAGAAGACTGGGAATTGTGTCTGCTTCTCCCGGTCAGGGCATGGTGAAGAGCTCAGTTCAGCCTCTGATCCCATGGAGAGAGCAGATCATTCTCTAATGATGGACAACAACCTGATGAACGCTGAGAGGGAGGCTTGGATTAATTCTCTGAATAAAGACAATAAAACTTCCCTTCTGGAGTGGATGGAAAGGGGGAATTTTAATCTTGTACAGCCTAATGGTCAGAGGGAATATGGTGGCCCTCCTGCAGACTGGGTTGGTGAAGCTCCTCCACTTGGGACAGACAATATTTATCAACAATCTTCCTTAAAAAATCTATGAAGATAAATGAATTCCACTTTTTCAGACTGCTGGAACATTGTATGAGTTTTGTCTCCTAGACTGTTGTAGACTGGAGCTGGATTGTCTCCAGTGGGGTGGGATCCCTGATCAGTCAAAGCATTGTCTAGGTGGCTAGTTGTTTATTAGCTTACAGTTTAATTAGATTACTGTTTATGTTGCCTGTTCCTTAGATGTGCTAATGATATTACTGCTTACAGTTTGCATTGTCATGCTAATATCCCCAGGAGTGGAATGTCCTCCTGGGGATATGTCTATGGATGCACACGGCTTTACACAGGACCTTACAGGAGCACACATGCATGTTACAGGAGGCACCCGAAGAAAGGAGGCGCCTGCAGCACCAGCGGAGACTGCTGGAAGAGGAAAGTGACATTTCTGTGCAATATCATTGTGTAGAATAGGTAGGTGTTACCTCTATTATATTTAATAATAAAAAATTTAATTTAATGTCACTTAAGCCATATTTGCATAGCCTGGATTTCAGCTTTAATATAAGAAATCTCACCAATGTGTTTCAATGGTTCAATACTTTAGTTTTTGAATACAGTACATTAATTGGTATCAGTAGGGCAGAGGATGGTGTCAATAGACCAAAGATCAGTGTCAGTAGAGCAGAGGACGGTGTCAGTAGACCAAAGATTGGTGTCAGTAGGGCAGTGGACGGTGTCAGTAGACCAAAGATTAGTATCAGTAGGGCAGTGGACAGTGTCAGTAGACCAAAGATTGGTGTCAGTAGGGCAGTGGATGGTGTCAGTAGACCAAAGATTGTCAGTAGGACAGTGGACGTATCTATAGAGCAAAGATCAGTGTCTGTAGAGCAGTGGACGGTGCCAGTAGACCAAAGATTGGTGACGGTAGGGCAGAGGTCAAAGTCGGTAGACCAAAGATTGGTGTCAGTAGACCAAAGATTGGTGTCAGTAGGGCAGTGGACGGCGTCAGTAGACCAAAGATTGGTGTCAGTAGGGCATTGGACGGTGTCAGTAGACCAAAGATTGGTGTCGGTAGAGCAGAGGTCGATTACAGTAGACCAAAGATTGATGTCAGTAGGGCAGTGTATGTGTCAGTAGGCCAAAGATTGGTGTCAGTAGGGCAGTGGGCGGTGTCAGTAGACCAAAAATTGGTGTCATATAGGCAGAGGACGGTGCCAGTAGACCAAAGATTGGTGTGAGTAGGACAGTGGATGTATCAATAGAGCAAAGATTGGTGTCTGTACAGCAGAGGACGGTGTCAGTAGACCAGAGATTGGTGTCAGTAGAGCAGTGGGCGGTGTCAGTAGACCAAAGATTGGTGTGAGGAGAGCAGAGGACGGTGTCAGTAGACCAAAGATTGGTGTCAATAGAGCAGTGGACCAAAGATTGGTGTCAGTATGGCAGAGGACGGTGCCAGTAGACCAAAGATTGATGTCGGTAGGGCAGAGGTCGGTGTCAGTAGACCAAACATTGGTGTCAGTAGGGCAGTGGACGTGTCAGTAGTATTTCATTTTTATTCTTGTTTCCAATATTATTTTTATTATTTGTTTTAGGAGCCCCGTTATGGAGCTTTGGTGAAATATCAGGGGTCTAAACAGACCCCTGATGTCGCACTTTTGAGACAGAGAAAGAAACTGAGGACAGAGATTCCCCAGTCCCTTTCTCTGCAGCCTGCAGTAAGCATAGTTTACTATGCTTCAGTTAAGAATGGAGGCAGGAGCAATTGATACAGATCACTCACTGTGTTCATTCAGAAAAGGAAGGGGCTGATTAATGACATATTTACCAGCCCCTTTCCCAGTAGTGGCAGTACTGCAGGGGAGAGACCAGAAGCAGAGGAAATCTGCACTGCACGGGGTGATAAGTGTGTGCCCAGGCACACCTGGCAGATGCCTATGATAATGCTCTAGGTTGGTGCGCCCTCTGTTTTGTTTTATGATTTTAGTGTATCCAGACTTCCTCAGTCTAGAGAGGGCAGCAAGGCCTGGCCATGTCCATAAAAGCCAGGCTGAAAATATAAACAATTATTATCTCTGGGGTCCACTCTCAAGCACAGGATGTTGTGTACTTGTTTGTCGGATTGGTCAGGTCTGGCTGCCTGAAAACAACATACAAGTGGAACCTCGGATTGTGAGTAACGCGGTTAACGAGCGTTTCGCAATACGAGCAGTTTTTTATTTTTAAATTCTGACTCGGCTTGCGAGTGGTGTCTCGCATAACAAGTAAAAATTTGCCTTTTTGCATGCAATACCGCATGTGGCCAGGTTTTCGGGGCACTGGTGAGCCTCGGAGGCGGCTGGAAATTCTCGGAATTCCTCGGAAATACCGAAAGTGTAAACACTTTCCGAACATTCCCGACATTTTAGAGGCTCACCAGCCCCCCCCCCCCTAAATCTGGCCACATATGGTATTGCATACACCAGGCGCCCCCGGACCTCTGGCCACATACAGTACTGCATTGACAAGCAGTGCCGTGGAACGAATTAACCGAGTTTCCATTGTTTCCTATGGGGAAACTTGCTTTGATATGCGAGTGCTTTGGATTACAAGCATTCTCCTGGAATGGATTATCCTAGTAATCCAAGGTTACACTGTATCTCTATTAGATTGGAGTGTAATAGCAGTGTAGCCATGCGCTCCCTTGAGAGTGGCTGGTAGTAGTGGTTCACCTCAATCGCACCAATATCACACATCTGGAGACACTGACCAGGCCGGCTCTTGTTTTTGTTGTTTTATTTGGGGAAATAACTTGGATGGGGATGAGGGGTAACGGTGGGATGCCCAAAGAATTGTGGTACAAGGATTCCATATACAGTCCTGTATATCCACACTTCACTGCAGACTCTCCCTGTGCAGACTATCGCTCCTCTCAGTTCTCCAGCACTTCACTTGCTGACCGTTTCTCTTACAGTTCTCTCTCTACACAGAACTCACAGCTTTACACTTCTTTGCTTCTACACAGAACTACAGCCTGAAGGGGAATTTATCAGTCCTCTCTATACCTTTCTCTTCACCACGGCTAGCACATGGTGAGGCCTACACTGTTTCAGCAGGACCTCAGGGACACCCATTACAGGCCAGGGATCACGGGTCCCTGAATGTGCAGCAAAGTACTTCAGTGCTAACCTGGCCTTTGATGTACTACAACTCCCAGCCCATCCTCTTCCAGGTCCCATCGACCTGCTCACTGGCAATGACTCTCCTTTCCCTTGACTGGCTCCCAAGGCTCCCACAGACTGTCCACCATTCCTCTCTCAGCCTTCTCCAGCACTTTCTCCTCCAGTCCCAGGGACCATCACTCACTGCACTGGTGGATACTTTAAAGTCTCTACTCCGCCTGTAGCACCTCCACTGTTCTCCTGTCCCTCCTGTGGGGCTCCAGGAATCACTCTCCTTCCTGGCTGCACCGGATCACTCAGGCCCCAAGATCACCCTCCCCAGACTGGGGGCGACCTCCCATGTAGAGGCCTCCACAGCACCTCTGCTACATCTCCAGACTTCCACCCGACACTTCTCCTCCTAGATTGGGCTGACTCCAAGTATTTAAGGAGGCCTGCCCCCTGCCAACCCTGCCTGGGGATTGGTCAGGGCTCCCTTGATAGGGTTGCCACCTCATCCCTTTAATCCAGGACACATATGAATTACACAGGTTCTGTGGCTGATTAAGGTGGTAATTAATGTCACTTAGGGGTTAACTTACTAACACTGGAGAGTGCAAAATCTGGGGCAGCTGCACATGGTAGCCAATCAGCTTCCAACTTCAGCTTGTTCAATCAAACTTTGACAACGTATCCTGGAAGCTGATTGGTTTCTTTGCAGAACTGCACTTTTCAGCTTTAGTAAATCCTCCTTGGTGTCTTATCTGCATTAAATCAGCCTCAGAACAACCTCTGTAATTCATATGTGTCCTGGATTAAAGGGATGATGTGGCAACCCTATCAATAGAACACTCCAGGTGGCTCCACCCATCCCCCAGCTCTCTGACCAGAAGCCTTCCCCAGGTTTCTAGAAAGAAGTGGGAGGTTCTGGTGACCTCATCTGTTAAGTCCACCCAATCCCCCCTGAGCCTCTCCTCCCAGCAAAGATCAAAACATTCAGGCCTGCACATTACACTCAGGCCTGACTAAATTTTACCTCGCCTAGCAAACCCTGCTAGAAGACGCACCTACACTATAGGGGCGCTACAGCAGTGAAGTGCAGATAATCAATAGAATGAGAAACGACTATGCTATAATTCAATACAATGATGGAAATAGGGAACAGCAAACATGAAAAATGTACTTGTCACCATTACAACAATAATGTAAATATGAGCTAAATGAAAGAATATTATAGAGGCTTCTTATTGACATAAAATAAGTGTACTGTACACTTACAGCAGGGCGACATGCTCATTAATGAGTGGGCTGTGTGCAGCAGCGAATAGCGGACGGTTAATTAGCAGGTAGCAGAAGCGCTAGTTAGTGGATTCCAGGCTACCAACATTGGCTCTATAATTATGCAGCTCTTCCCTTGAAGAGGTAATGCGCTCTGATCACACACAATGGGGTTTTTACTTTCAATTACGCCGTGACATAAAGAGCCCGAGAAATATCATAGCATAGAGTCATGCAGCTTCATAAACGTTATCCGTGCCGGGGGGGGGGGGGGAGATATTCCTAATAACTGAGCTTATCCAAGCCCCCCCCCACCCCAATCCTTATTCTCTTCCATCGTTTTCTCTCTGCAGTTTACAGGCGGTGGCGATCATTGGATTTGCATTCTGTTGTGCTATGTGAAATCTGTAAGGATAATTACCTGGAGGGCAGAGCTTACACTCCGAGCGATCTGCAGACACGTAATAACCAGGGTGGCAGGTGACCGATCGAAGAAGATCTTCTATGCCCAGGGTTGGCGGACAATTGTCGCATATACAAGAACTAATCTGCCCACTGCCGTCCTTCAGAAACCCAGCGGGTGCAACGACTGTTTGGATTTTACCAGCAAATGGACAGTAACTTCCTGTGCAAAAACACAATGGGGGGGGGGGGGCATTTATCAATTCTGCCACACAGCGAGGCAATTATAACCAGGAGCAATGAGACAGTTGGCCATACGCATTACCATCTTATTGTACAATCTCCTTTTTGATCAACCAAGCCATGGAACATCAGGACCTGCCTTATTAGATATATAGAGTATCAAATGGATGGTAAGGCCTTCATATTATAAATACAGCACCCTCCTCATTAGACTGCTAGGCAAATTTCGTTTTTGGCTCCATTGTAATCAGTGGATTGGTGGTTCCACACTTTCCGAATGTTTATTAAAAGTCAGCGCTGCACTTTGTGATTGGTCCCCAAGTCTTCTAGGAGCTGTCCTGTGTCCCAGAAGACTTCGGGAGGGAGGGGGAAGGAGACCTTCCACTTCCGATCGTCTAAGGCGACCGGGGGCGGAAGTACCCCTAAAAAAAATCGGTAATCCCCACCCCCCCTCCTCCCCATAAGTTCAGTTTAAGTATCCAGAGCTGGGGAGGAGGACTTAAAGCGGAAGTTTCACTTTTGGGTGGAACTCCGCTTTAATTGTTTTGGTCTCCTCAGGATTCCTAGGACTGCTTCCCCCTGCCTCTGGAAGAAACGTCCAGAGCATAGAGAAGGAGATTCAAATTATCAGCTGAATATTTATCATGCCCAGGCCAATCCCTAGAAGGGGGCATCCAGAAGGTGGCTGGGGAGGTGATAAATGTGTGGGAGCCCTGAGCAGACGGGTCTTTTGTCGTCAGGGAGGGTTTCAGTACTCCTGGGGCTGCTGCCCCTAGGAGAAGTATCACTAAGACTAAACGCTACCATTTGGGCCTCAGCATTTGCTGTATTAAAGTGGTTGTAAAGGCTGAAGGCTCTTTACCTTCATGCAGTCTAACCATAAAATGTAAAAAAACCTTCTGGGTGCAGCTCCCCCACAGCCCCCCAATACTCCAAAAAAAAAAAAACAACAAATAGTGAATCTAATAAATAGATAAATATAAAACAATGTAAAAAATGCAGGATGGGAGAAGATCTTCTTGAGAAGCTTGAGACACATTGTGTTGGAAAGGAACTAATATGAAGACACCCCAAATCCAAGGAGGTGCGCCCAGGCCCGAGGAAGAAATCAGCTGCTTACCAGATAAAAAGACCACTGTAGCATAAATGGTCAGAGAGCGCTCAAGGGGTTAAGGTCTCCCTCACACCATCCGGTTTCCACTGCCAGGGCATATACCAGATAACATGGACCAATTGCTCAACAATATAAGGACAAGAACACTCCCATAGTGTAAAACTGTTTTCATAAAAAATGTAATGAGCAGTAATTAAATGCACTCACATAAAACAAGAGCTTCACAGGCACATCGGTATTAGTAAGGCATTCCTACGGGCTTTCGAGATCAGAGTCAACCATCGTTCATTGGTCTCGTGTGTGATGATGTCGCCATTGTAGGCCCCACCCTACGCGTTTCATCAGAAATTACATTTTGCGGGAGACGGATTAAGAGATGCACAGTTTTACATTATGGGAGTGTTCTTGTCATTATATTTTTGCACAATTGGTCCATTTTATCTTGTATGTGCCCTGGTGGAGAAAACCGAAAGGTATGAGGGAGCCCTCAACCCCTTAAGCGCTGTCTGGGACAAAACAAAACCTGACAACTTCTTAAAGCTGTCTTTTTGATGCAGGAGCGCTGAACCTAATGGAGATGTGCTATAACATGATGGGCGGTTTGTGTTCCTAGAGGCTGCTCAACAGCAACTGTGGAATTCTGTGGACCCCTGGAAACGTTTGAAAGGATGGGAGTGCCACAACAGATTGTATAGCCCTTTAAAAGATTTTGCTCCGGCCCTGAAATGCACTGCCTGCTGTAAATTAAAATCTTTCAAAAGGACTATACAAGCTGATGTGGCACTTATTAACGCTCCTTCCAAGCTTTAAGAAGAACCTGACCCTGACCACTTCTTAAAGCTGAAGTCCAGGTACAGCTTTAAAGTGGTTGTATACTCTATCGTTTTCAGCTAAGGAAGCTGTCATCTTAGCCTCTGTTTAATCTGCAACTGCTTTGATCCTGCACATGTGATCCATTATGACACCAGCCATTGGATGGTTTGCTAGTTTGGTTGAGAGCACAATCAAGGAGACAGCTAGCATTTCCGGCATGCCGGGAATATTAACTCTTTTTTGACACTATCAAATCCATGGGTAGACAACCGCTTTAAGAAGAACCTGACCCTGACCACTTCTTACAGCTAAAGTCAAGGTACACCTTTAAGAAGAACCTGACCCTGACTACTTCTTAAAGCCAAAGTTAAGGTACACCTTTAATAAGAGCCTGACCCTGGGCACTTCTTAAAGCTGAAGTCCAGGTATACCTTTAAGAAGAACCTGACCCAGACCATTTCTTACAGCTGAAGTTCCAGGTACACCTTTAAGAAGAACCTGACCCAGACAATTTCTGACAGCTGAAGTCCAGGTACAGCTTTAAGAAGAACCTGACCCAGACCCAGGGTTGCCAATCGCCAGTAAATTTATGGACAGTTTGTAAAAATCAGTGATTTTTTACAACTCTCTATAAATATCAGGGTCTGATAATTTGTCACGCTGTGCTGACTTTTTAAGTGTAAACCATGCAAACTACTTGCTATGGGTATTGTCAGTGTTTTCATGTTGTATTTAAATATCAATTGTCTTAGTTTTTAATATGCGTTCTGTTATTTTTCAGGTTGCCAGTAAAAAATGTGCTCCGCCAGTAAATTTTCCATGTTTTGCCAGTAAAAACGCTGGGGGAGGTTGGCAACACTGCCCAGACCATGTCTTACAGCTGAAGTTCCAGGTACACCTTTAAGAAGAACCTGACCCTGACCATTTCTGACAGCTGAAGTCCAGGTACACCTTTAAGAAGAACCTGACTCTGACCATTTCTGACAGCTGAAGTCCAGGTACAGCTTTAAGAAGAACCTGACCCAGACCATTTCTTACAGCTGAAGTTCCAGGTACACCTTTAAGAAGAACATGACCCAGACCATTTCTTACAGCTGAAGTTCAGGTACACCTTTAAGAAGAACCTGACCCAGACCATTTCTTACAGCTGAAGTCCAGGTACAGCTTTAAGAAGAACCTGACCCAGACCATTTCTTACAGCTGAAGTCCAGGTACACCTTTAAGAAGAACCTGACCCAGACCATTTCTTACAGCTGAAGTCCAGGTACACCTTTAAGAAGAACCTGACCCTGACCATTTCTTACAGCTGAAGTTCCAGGTACAGCTTTAAGAAAAGCCTGACCCTGAGCACTTCTTAAAGATGAACTCCAGGTATGATCTTAATCTCATACTTAGACTAGTCCAGCTAGGACCAATGTAAATAAGCATGTCTCATGTCTAAGGCCCCGTTGTTGTAGCTGACAATCATTGCAGTGGTAAGCATTGCTACAGTGATTGTCGTGATCTTCCAAGTCCTCTGCTGAGTGGCTTTTCCTCTGCACGCTGACCACAAGTGGTCACTCTATTGGCACTGCTGCTATTCACAAAATGTCTTGGATTTTTCTCAAGGAGTACAATGTGTTCTCTGATTGGATAAGGCGGAGAGGAGGGGTGTTGACGTCACATCCAATCAGAGAATGCCTTGTGTTGTTTTAAAAAAAAATCAAGCCACCCTGTGAATGGCGGCCCCCTGTGCTCAGTGTGCAGAGGGGAAGCAACTCAGCACAAGACCAAGAAGACCCACCATTTACTACAGTGATTGTCAGCTTTCCCAGCAGACCCCAGGTATAGATATGCATAACTACACTGATCCAAGCTGATACAATGCAGATCAATCCTGGATCTTCAATGCTTTGCAGTAAAAATCTGACTCCTCTTCAGTGTTAAATCAGAGCTGTGCAAACCTGTCTCAGTTGGCTTTCCAAGATTCAGGGTACCGGGGTACCAAATATGCAGTAAAATTGTCATATAGACTTTGCTAAACGAGAAGCAACCTCATTTTGAGTTGAATATTGTCCCTCATTTTCTTATTAAATGTCTCCCAATAAATACAACCATAACGGCTGCCATTCCACTATCAATCATTCTAATTACCACATACCATGGATATACATGCGTGGTGTCCTAACCAACCATTGAGATTCTATGGTCATCGGTTAGAAAACAATTGCTAACATCTGATTGGCTACAAGGAACGTGCCCAGGTTCCCTTTGCTCCTCTAGTGTGTTCTCCTGAACCCCGTCCCCCAAGTCAGGAGATGGAGGATCGTACGGCAGAGGGTAAAGAGTTAAGTAGCTCAGGATGCCCGCTGCTAGCGCCATCCCAAGAAATGGTTTTAATGAGAAGCTCTGAGTTCTTTCCATTGTTCTCTCTTTCCTGTCAGTTTGTGTTTCTCCGAAGGTATGCTCCATTATTAATGAGAGGGCCTAATTACCAACTTCGTTATCTCTTTGCCAGGTTCAGCAAGCGCTTGATTTTCTCATTATATTCCTTTAGCATGGGGAGAAAACAAAATTGGAAAAAAGCCGGCACACTCCTCTGGAACAAATTACCTAAAGCTGGACTCCACGCAGATACTAAAAAAACAC
Source organism: Glandirana rugosa (assembly GCA_018402905.1). NCBI lineage: Eukaryota > Metazoa > Chordata > Amphibia > Anura > Ranidae > Glandirana > Glandirana rugosa. The sequence continues at coordinate 51,461 of BLSH010354036.1, read as the reverse complement.
CAATTATTGCGGTTATGTTTCCGTTAAAAGTCATTAAATCTGTTTTTTTTTTTTTTTTTAATGAATGTCACTGGAATAAGTACCTGAATTTGACTTTATTCCTGTAATGCCGGGCAAAGCAGAATTCTCACTGGGAGAGGGCGGGTACAGCACTAGGGGCCAATCAGGCTTTGCTGCATGCACATGTGCTGAGAAGAAAAAGTCACTGTCCTATCAACAGGTAGGGGCGTGTTAAGGATCTAGCCTTAAAATGTTGTCCCTCCTTCTCCCAGCCCTGCTGTGCCAAGAGCTTACAGGATCAGAAAAATCCAGGTACTTGCACTAGCCCAGCCTTTACCAACCTTCTTACCCCCCTCCCTGGAGGAACCCTTATTTGTCGGTCTCAGGGAACTCCTGCTAAAAATCATTTTACCTACAGCTCAGATCACTGGTGCCATGCAGGTCTCCAGCAGATCTGCCAGTGTATCTGTGTGCCCGTACATCCCTTATGGGTAAGCAGATACAACTGACAGCTCGACAGCGCCATGGTAGTTCACTGAAAACTACAAGCTGACAGCCACAAAGGCTACCAGACCTTGTAGTTTTCCATGCACAGAGCCATGTCAATCAGTGACGCGGCTGGGCGGGAGAAGCCCCACTCGGCCATGTTTTTTTTAACCACTTTAGGACCAGAGCACTTTTTGAGTTTCGCTACGTCGCTTTAACTGACAATTGCGCGGTCATGCGACGTTGTACCCAAACGAAATTTGCTTCCTTTTTTTCCCACAAATAGAGCTTTCTTTTGGGGGTATTTGATCCCTTCTGCGTCATTTCTGACAAACAAAAAAAGAGCGACAATTTTGCAGAAAAAAAAACAATATTTATTACTTTTTGCTAAAATACAAATCAAAAAAAAAAAATATATATATAAAAAAACAAATGTATTCATCGGTTTTGGCCAATTTATATTCTTCCTCATATTTTTGGTAAGAAAAATCACAATCGGCGTTTATTGATTGGTTTGTGCAAAAGGGGGGATCTAGAGGGGGACGTCCAATTGGGGAAGTTACGGTTACTGTAAATATGTCATTAGTCACCTGTAAATTTAAAGACTTGCGACGTACTTACAGTAACCAGGGTTTTTTTCACAGTTTTTACAGGCGGCGTTATAGCGTCAGGGCTATTTTTAGCGTCTAGCGGCGGTAATGATGATTTTTTTTTATCATTTGCGCTCTTTACTTAAGAGTACCAAACATTTGCGCCGTTGAAAACGTGTTTGGTTAGTTATTTGCGGCTAACACTAAAAAGAATGGTTTTTATACTCCTTCTTATATTTAACCGGTTTTGGCTACTTATGTAAACAAAAAAATATATAT
>BLSH010354036.1:14426-26583 GCA_018402905.1 Glandirana rugosa | reverse complement strand
CCTCCATGGCGGTAAGGAGGTTTCGGCTGAACTACCGGTCGTTAAGGTGATAGGGAATTGCTGGCCATCAAGTCGGCTTTGGAGGAATGGCGGTACCTCCTGGAAGGAGCACCTCACCCGGTATTGGTTTTTACTGACCATAAAAACCATAAAAAAACCATATGCTGTGAAGATCCGAGATGTGCAGCACCTGAAACTACAGATACTGGAAGCTGTGCTGGCATTTCTCCTGCGGTGTTGCTATCAGTGTGTGAAGAGTGGGAGAAGAGGGTTGCATTGACAATCCAACACAATGGGCAGCACATTGAACACATTTTATAAGTGGTCAGAAACTTGTAAATAACTCATGAAAGAATAAAGTTACGTTAAAACCAAGCACACCATTGTTTTTCTTGTGAAATTCCCAATAAGTTTGATGTGTCACATGACCCTCTTCCTATTGAAAAAACAAAAGTTGGATTCAAAATGGCCGACTTCAAAATGGTCACCACCCATCTTGAAAAGTTTCCCCCCTCACATATACTAATGTGCCACAAACAGGAAGTTAATATCACCAACCATTCCCATTTAATTAAGGTGTCTCCATATAAATGGGCCACCCTGTATATTCTTTTCGAAAATAACACCACTGTGTCTTGAACAAATGACAGTGATAAATTCTTCACAAATGTGTCCAGTGAACCGCGACCTCTAAGTGCAATGCGTGCCCCCCTCCAGAATCAGACCCCACTACAGAGTCTCATTCGCCTCTACAGCACTCCTCCTGTGAGCGTCTCACTACCTCTCCTCCTCCTCCTTCCAATTCAGGTGTTCAGAGTGGCTCGTTCCCAGGGCTGGTGCAAGGATTTTTGACACTCTAGGCCAGGGATATGCAATTATTGGACCTCCAGATGTTGCAGAACTACAAATCCCATGAGGCATAGCAAGACTCTGACAGCCACAAGCATGACACCCAGAGGCAGAGGCATGATGGGACTTGTAGTTTTGCAACAGCTGGAGGTCCGCTAATTGCATATCCCTGCCCCAGGCAAAACCTCATTTTGCCTCCCCCTTTGGCTCCGCCCCTGACTCCACCTCCTTTGCCCTGTCCATATATACCAAGGATAAGCAATTAGCGGACCTCCAAGTCCCATCATGCCTCTGCCTCTGGGTATCATGCTTGCGGATGTCAGAGTCTTGCTATGCCTCATGGGACTTGTAGTTCTGCAACAGCTAGAGGTCTGCTAATTGCATATCCCTTATATATTTGATGGAGGTGGCGGAGGTGGAGATTTTTGCAGCACCTCTCTACCTATTTCTTTAGCCGTGGTCCACATGCCCACACCTGTGCCTCTGGACGATCCACCAAATTTTACTGCTCTGGTGTGCTGCTAGCCACGGCTCTCCAGTAACATGAGTGATCAATGCAAAGCAGTGACAGATCAACAGTGGCTGGGCGCCATGGGCGGCAGTGCACCCTAGGTGGCCACCTACTCCGCCTAGTGGTAGAGCCGGCCCTGCTCGTTCCTCATCCATTAAAAATTACATGAGATAAAAAGGGGGAAAGCCATAGTGCTCTCTATTTTCAAACCATTTATTACTATTACAATTCAGTAGACCTCCTGAAGAAGCTCAATAGGAAGGCGTAACGCGTATGGGTGGGTGGAGCCAAGCCTGTGACATCACACAATAGTTATCAGAGCATAAGCGGTGAGCTGAGATCATTCAGCGATTGTTTTTATGCTATACTTGTAGGTTTGTATAATCCCTGTGTTAGAAAAAGACTGCTGAGGGTTAATTGCATTTGTTTGTGGTTTCCTCTATCTCCTGGATGAGCAGCTCTATTTAAACTTCCTGCTTCCTGTAGCAAGTGCTGTCCGTTCTACAGCGTTGGAGTGTCTCTGGAGAGCTACCTATCCTTTGAATCTGTATCCTGACCTGTTCCTGAGACCCGGCTTGTTTGACCTTTGATTGAATTCCGCCTGCACCGACCCCCAGCTTGCCCCACGACCATTCTTCTGCCTGATCCCTTTGTACCTCGCTGCCTGCTCGTTAACGACCCTGCCTGCACCTGACGACCCCTTTGCCTGATCCTTCTGTACCGTTTGCCAGCCAGTTGCCGACCTCAGCCTGCCTCACTACTCTACACCTGCATGAGCCTCTGACGGACCCATCTTGCCACCAGTGTTCCAGTCCAACCCTCGTGCCCCTCTGTGCTCTGAAACCCTCTGTCTGCTCTATCAGGGGTTCCCGAACCAGGGTCGTAAGAGTGGTTGCTTCCTGCACAAGACAGACTCCACCATAAGGTGCGTGACACCCTGTTTTTAAAGAGAGTAGTTTGAAAATAGAGAGCACTATGGTTCTCCCCTTTTGTATCTCATGTCATGGATGAGGAAAGAGCATAAGGGGACACTCTGAGCACCCGAAATGGAACCAGGAGGAGGAGGAGAGGTAGTGAGACGCTCACAGGAGGAGTGTTGTAGAGGCGATTAGGACTCTATAGTGGGGTCTGATTCTGGAGGGGGGCACGCATTGCACTTAGAGGGGGCGGTCACAGGACACATTTGTGAAGAATTTAGCACTGTCATTTGTTGAAGACGCAGTGGGGTGTACTTACTAAATCTGGAGAGTGCAAAATCCGGCTCACTTCTGCATAGAAACCAATCAGCATCTCACCTCAGATTGTTCAATTAAACTTCGGCAATAAAAGCTGGAAGCTGATTGGTTTCTATGCAGAAGTGAGGCAGATTTTGCACTCTCCAGCTTTAGTAAGTACACCCCAGTATATATAAATTAACTGGAGCAATTATACTCCCCTTTCTAACCGTTGACACCACTAAGCAACTTATTCACTCCCTTGTTATCTGTCGCCTTGGCTATTGAAACTCCCTCCTCATTGGCCCCCCTCTCAGCAAGCTCCTCCCCTCTTCAGTTTATCATGAATGCCGCTGCCAGACTCATCCACCTTACCGACCGTTCCATGTCTGCCGCCCTCTCTCTGCCAATCCCTCCGCTGGCTTCCCATTGCCCAACGAATGAAATTCCAAACACTTACAATAACATACAAAGCCATTCACAACTCTGCCATGAGCCACATCACCAATCTTGTCTCCAAATATCACCCAAACCATCCTCTCCGCTCCTCTCAAGTTCCCTTGTTTCCTCCTTCTATCTGGTCTCCAAGACTTCTTCAGAGCCTCTCCCATTCTCTGGAACTCTCTACCCCAAGCTGCCTGGTTATCTCCTTCTCTGCCCACTTTTAGGCAATCCCTAAAAAACTAATCTCTTCAGGGAGACCTATCCTGCCTTCAGCTAACATCCGAATCATCTACTGCTTGTCTCCAGGACTTCTCCAGAGCCTCTCCCATCATCTGGAACTCTCTACCCCAACCTGTCCGCCTATCTCCTACTCTGTCCACTCTTAGGCAATCCCTAAAAAACTCATCTCTTCAGGGAGGCCTATCCTGCCTTCAGCTAACATCCGAATCATCTACTGCTTGTCTCCAGGACTTCTCCAGAGCCTCTCCCATCATCTGGAACTATCTACCCCAACCTGTCCTCCTATCTCCTACTCTGTCCACTCTTAGGCAATCCCTAAAAAACTCATCTCTTCAGGGAGGCCTGTCCTGCCTCCAGCTAACATCCGAATCATCTACTGCTTGTCTCCAGGACTTCCCCAGAGCCTCTCCCATCATCTGGAACTCTCTACCCCAACCTGTCCACCTATCTCCTACTCTGTCCACTCTTAGGCAATCCCTAAAAAACTCATCTCTTCAGGGAGGCCTATCCTGCCTTCAGCTAACATCCGAATCATCTACTGCTTGTCTCCAGGACTTCTCCAGAGCCTCTCCCATCATCTGGAACTCTCTACCCCAACCTGTCCGCCTATCTCCTACTCTGTCCACTCTTAGGCAATCCCTAAAAAACTCATCTCTTCAGGGAGGCCTGTCCTGCCTCCAGCTAACATCCGAATCGTCTACTAGTAGTTACTACCTTTTGTTTCACCGGCCCCTCCCTATTAGATTGTAAGCTCCCAGGAGCAGGGCCCTCCTAACCCTCTTATATTGAACTGTACGGTTGGCATATTTTGTCTCCCTTTATATTGTAAAGCGCTGAGCAAACTGCTGGTGCCATATAAATCCTGTGTAATAATAATAATGAGAAGATTATTGCCATCGACAATTAAATCCGAACTCTGAAAACAAGAGGAACAAATCAGAAGCACTGAAGATCGCCGGGTTTGCTGTGCAGAGTGGTGATTAATTCACAGCAAAGAGAAGAAAGCGCATCGGCATTTCCAACAAAAGACTTACAGCCCAGGCCGGCACCATGAATCCAGCAATAGACTGCATGGGAAGAATTCTACCGGCAACAAGCAAATCCAATGTGGTGCAGCATTCTCTTTATTGCCAAGAAAATCACACCGGGTTTCTGAATTATTAACGGGTCAGAGAGGAATAAGTGAGAGGATTTTGCAGCAAAGTGAAAAAGGTCAGCAGAATATATCAAGCGGATATTAGGAGGGAGTAACTCATGCATTCCCCGCACTTACTAAAATCCTGGCTGACACTCCCAACAGCTGCCGGAGGAATAGTAAGAGCCTGGTGGGCAGGGGAGGTAGCAGTCCGTCTCGCAGTTGGTATGAGGCGCTGGGGACTGGCACAGGACACCTAAAATACAAAACAAGAGAACTTCACGTCAAAAGGTGGCTACAGGAAGCAGGAGCAAATCTACCCCTTCCAACCCCATGCAAAAATAGCACCGGGAGCAAATCTACCCCTTCCTACCCCATGCAAAAAGGGCACCGGGAGCAAATCTACCCCTTCCTACCCCATGCAAAAAGGGCACCGGGAGCAAACCTACCCCTTCCTACCCCATGCAAAAAGAGCACCGGGAGCAAATCTACCCCTTCCTACCCCATGCAAAAAGAGCACCGGGAGCAAATCTACCCCTTCCTACCCCATGCAAAAATAGCACTGGGAGCAAATATACCCCTTCCTACCCCATGCAGAAAGGGCACTGGGAGAAAATCTACCCCATCCTACCCCATTCAAAAAAGGCACAGGGAGCAAATCTACCCCTTCCTACCCCATGCAGAAAGGGCACTGGGAGAAAATCTACCCCTTCCTACCCCATGCAAAAAGGGCACTGGGAGCAAATCTACCCCTTCCTACCCCATGCAAAAAGGGCACCGGGAGCAAATCTACCCCTTCCTACCCCATGCAAAAAGGGCACCAGGAGCAAATCTACCCCTTCCTACCCCATGCCGAAAGGGCACCAGGAGCAAATCTACCCCTTCCTACCCCATGCAAAAAGAGCACCGGGAGCAAATCTACCCCTTCCTACCCCATGCAAAAAGGGTACCGGGAGCAAATCTACCCCCTCCTACCCCATGCAAAATGGGCACCGGGAGCAAATGTACCCCTTCCTACCCCATGCAAAAAGGGCACCGGGAGCAAATCTACCTCTTCCTACCCCATGCAAAAAGGGCACCGGGAGCAGATCTACCCCTTCCTATCCCATGCAAAAAGGGCATCGGGAGCAAATGTACCCCTTCCTACCCCATGCAAAAAGGGCATCGGGAGCAAATGTATCCCTTCCTACCCCATGCAAAAAGGGCACTGGGAGCAAATCTACCCCTTCCTACCCCATGCAAAAAGGGCACCGGGAGCAAATCTACCCCTTCCTACCCCATGCAAAAAGGGCACCGGGAGCAATTCTACCCCTTCTTACCCCATGCAAAAAGGGCACCGGGAGCAAATCTACCCCTTCCTACCCCATGCAAAAAGGGCACCGGCAGCAAATCTACCCCTTCCTACCCCATGCAAAAAGGGCACCGGGAGCAAATCTACCCCTTCCTACCCCATGTAAAAAGGGCACCGGGAGCAAATCTACCCCTTCCTACCCCATGCAAAAAGGGCACCGGGAGCAAATCTACCCCTTCCTACCCCATGCAAAAAGGGCACCGGGAGCAAATCTACCCCTTCCTACCCCATGCAAAAAAATATGAGGGTGGGGTCCAGGCCCCCCACGCCAGCCTGTTATGGTTACCATGTACATTTTTCCAATAAACTGTTTTTATCTTTTCAACCCGCTGAGACCTAGTTTGGTTTTAATTATTATTCAATACACCAACAACTTACAGGCATCCTTGCCTCTCCATTTAACATTGGAAAAGGATTGGACTGGGATTTTTTTCTGCACACAAACGCCAATTGATTATTTTTTCCACATTGAAGCAGTGACAGCACAGCGCTGGAGGGCTGCATTTGACAGGTTAGTCTGCAGTAATGTGCAAATAATATGTGATGCATACTAGCACATTATGGCATAAACCTGCAGGGGACCATTTTAAAACAGTTTTTAATCCAGTTTAATACCGCTCTTAAAAACATCTAAAACAAGGGAGTCAAACTCAATTTCATGATGGGCTGCACCACCACTATGCATTAATATTGCCCTCAAAGGGACAGATTGATCTGTAAGACTACACCAATGTATTCAGTACTTACTTCTCAGAAAATAGGTGCAGGAACTCAACTACACACACCCCCGCCCCCCAACAACATCGAATGAGGGATGTGGCCAATTCGTGGGAGGATAATGGAGGGGCAATAAATACTAGGAGATGTGCCAAGTTCAGGGATGTACTATGTTCAGAGTTCACGGGGTGCACTATGTACAGAGTGCAGGGTTCAGGGGTGTACTATGTATGGAGTGCAGGGTTCAGGGGTGTACTATGTACAGAGTGCAGGGTTCAGGGATGTACTATGTACAGAGTGCAGGGTTCAGGGGTGTACTATGTACAGAGTGCAGGGTTCAGGGGTGTACTATGTACAGAGTGCAGAGTTCAGGGGTGTACTATGTACAGAGTGCAGGGTTCAGGGGTGTACTATGTACAGAGTGCAGGGTTCAGGGGTGTACTATGTATAGAGTGCAGTTTCAGGGATGCTCCGTGCACAGAATGCAGAGTTCAGGGGTGTACTATGTGCAGAGTGCAGGGTTCAGGGGTGTACTATGTACAGATTACAGAGTTCAGGGGTGTACTATGTACAGAGTGCAAGGTTCAGGGGTGTACTGTGTACAGATTGCAGAGTTCAGGGGTGTACTATGTACAGAGTGCAAGGTTCAGGTGTGTACTGCTTGCCACATGCTGTGTATCTGAGAGGAGTGTCATGTTATCAATTATTTTCACCACCCTAGTCACCAGCTTCAAAGACTTTTTAGGACTTTTTTCCTTTCCCTAAATCCTTTACTTACACTATTTTGTATCATGCGCCACAGTTTTATGTACTTTTAATGCGTGTATTTCCATGCAAACCTATCTACTGGCTGCATTATAATTGATTGTTACACCCGACGCAGGATTATTTGTATTTGTATCAGTTTCAGGGTTGCTCCATGCACAGAATGCAGAGTTCAGGGGTGTACTATGTACAGAGTGCAGGGTTCAGGGGTGTACTATATACAGAGTGCAGGGTTCAGGGGGTGTACTATGTACAGAATGCAGAGTTCAGGGGTGTACTATATACAGAGTGCAGGGTTCAGGTGTGTACTATGTACATACTGCAGGGTTCAGGCGTGTTCTATGTACATACTGCAGAGTTCAGGGGTGTGTTGTGCACAAAGTGTAGGGTTCAGGGGTGTGTTGTGTACAGAGTGTAGGGTTCAGGGGTGTACTATATACAGAGTGCAGGGTTCAGATGTGTACTATATACAGAGTGCAGGGTTCAGGTGTGTACTATGTACATACTGCAGGGTTCAGGCGTGTTCTATGTACATACTGCAGGGTTCAGGCGTGTTCTATGTACATACTGCAGAGTTCAGGGGTGTGTTGCGCACAAAGTGTAGGGTTCAGGGGTGTGCTGTGTACAGGGTGCAGGGTTCAGGAGTGTGTTGTGTACAGGGTGCAGGGTTCAGGGGTGTGCTGTGCACAGGGTGCAGGGTTGCGGAGTGCACAACGTACAAAGTCTAGGGTTTCTCATTTTAGTATTTCCTGCAAATGTTAAGACTCCTGCAGCTTTAGTGCCGCACACAACAGACGCAGCGTCTCTGTATCTCTATAAAGGACGCATCCATGGGAGGCCTTCTACAAGCACTCTTTATGTTTAGAGAGGAGAGAATGCGAATTGCTTTATTCTATAGAGAATGCCATGCAATATATAAGAAGGGGAAACCATTATTGCTAAGACCCGCGTTCTCATGCTTCTAGGTAAGCGGACCCTCTGAAGCCCTGGCGCTTGTGCCCGTGCCTTGCATGTCTATATGGTAAAGAAGATGCCATGTATGAGGGTCCATCAATCTCATTAGGACCCCCATCCCTCTCTGTCCCATTATAATTCTCCCCGCTGTCCTCGCCATTCATTTCCATTTTATTCTCTGTAGTAAATCCATCATGTCACAAGATTTATGGGTTGTATTATTGGTCATGCCACAGGCTGTGCCACTCATTACCATCCTCAGGGAATTCAGCAAGACCTCCTTTGGGAGGCAAAGTAAATTTCACACATGGATGAAATCTCTCTTTTCCCTGCGTCGCGGCGCGAGGAGCGACATTCCCATCTCTAGGCTGCAGCACCGTTTATATCATTCATTGTAACCAACGGCAACACATGGACTTTTATATGTTTTTAAATAGATAGATAGATATACACACACACACAGGTATATTATATATATGTGTATGCCCGCTCAAGCGTGTGACTCTACTTTGCTGCTATGGGCCCTACCCTCAGATCTTATGTAGACCTAGGACCCCCCCGTATCCATAGTGCAATACAATCAATGAAGTACAACTGTGCTGGTTATTATAGCCAATTGCCCACTCACATATATGATGAACAATAATGCAGTAGAACGACAGCTACATGGGCTATGGCCTCTTTACTCCTTGCTCTGTCTCACAGTTAGTGTCCAATAGCGTGCGGCCCGGTCACTGCACTATGTGAGGTCCGCACTTTATTATATATTATTAGGCTGCGCAGTATCACGCCTCTACATTTATATTGTGATCTATACTAGATATTGCAGCAACCTATATAGTGACTTATTTATTGCATTTCTCACTTGGGATTACATTCACATATCAGAAATATTCTTATCCAGCCACCAATTAGTGGCGCGAGGGTCCATTTTATTATTATTTTTGACACCACATTCAGAATGACTCCCATCCCCCCCCCTCGCTCGACCAACTTTCAGATTAATTAGGCCTCGTTTTGTTCATTCCCAAACTTCAAATAATAAATAGACCTGGAAAAGAAAAGCGTTGGTTAACCTCTCTGGCGGGACGATTATTTCCGATTTTTGGTGCGATTATTTTGCATGGAAATTTGGCGTTTTATATTGTAGTTCTGAGATCTGAAATAAAAAATGGCGCTGCCAGAAAGGTGCTGAGTCCAGGTTATAATTAAAGTGATCAATATACCGAAAGCTGGTGAATAAAGTGCCAAAAAGATGTGAAAAAGTAGAAACAATAGAATCCCCCCAAATAGAATACTGTAGGGGGGAGGGGCTCAGCCCCGTCCGAGACCCTACTGGGTATGTAGACGCTATATACTGCAGACAATGACTTTGCTAATGCAGGTCAAAAAGTGATCTATAGTAACTGTGCTAAGTAAAGGAAAACAAAAGCAGATAACAACCCAAGACGCACTCTTTGTAGCGATGTTATAATGAATAACCTGAGCATATATGGAGATTATGCCCAGAGATGTCCTGAACGTGAAGTGTTAACACAGCTCCGTCTCTTCACTTGCTGTGATGGGTCACGGATACAAGGAGAGCCTCCTCAGAGGTGTCTTACTGTGGTATATTAAATCCGTGTGTCAACCTGCTTACAAAAAATGAGAGAAAAAGGCCAAATACATGTTCTCCTATAACTTCCTAGGCACAATTGTGCCCATCATACTTGCGGTTTAGGAGAAGTCAGATAAAGCGTTCACTTATCCCCGCTGCATAAATGCAGACGGAGAGATCCCAATGTCTCGTGTCAAACAATAGTGGGTGTGCGTCGTGACGTCTTAGGCTCCGACTTACGCGTTTCGTCATCTGACGTCTTCGGAGGCGAAACGCGTAAGCAGGAGTCTAAGACGTCACGACGCACACCCACTAGACAAGTAGACATCTCGGGGATGATAAAGTTTGAAACATGAAATCATAAATTATAATATAATAAATAACTATAAATAATTATCAGAAATAATAACGTAAAAGTAATAAAATTTATTCAATAATGTAATCGAGTCAAAAACACTGAAATTTGCTCAGTTGCAGAATTGTCGCTGTCGTCACTTTCAGTGTCCGATGATAAATTTCCCCAAAAATCAGCATCACTCAATTCTGCAAATCATTCTTATTTACTATCGCTGTTTTCTAGCTGATCAAAATCACTTTTTGACGTAAAGGGACACTTTTTGGTTGCTATGGACATTCTCATGTTTCCAGGCAGAAAGAATGACATAAATAATATAAAAGTGCATGCAGGGCTCTGGGCAAAACACGAGGGACAGAAGGGATGTGAACTGATTTCATACAGCAATGTAATCTGTAAGATTCTCTATGTGCTGTGTGTGTTTCACTATTTGAATTTCCCGCCAGTCTCCGTCCCCATGTGACGCGACGCTCGCAGGTAACGGAGCCCGGCACACAGAGGCATCGGGCGGAGGGACAGACACGCTGACACGGCAAGGGACATCGCTGGATCCAGTGGACAAGGTGAGTAGCCCAGCCTGGATCCAGCGATGCGATCCCGAGTGTGGCTCGGGGTTACCGCTAATGGTACTGAAATTCCACCCCGAGCCTCACTCGGGATTACCGCCAGGGAGGTTAAGGACATAGGGTTGGGTAAGGGGAGGGGAGGGAAAGGGGGAAAATGTTGGCGCAGGGCAGACCACTGAATCACACGTAGCAGGAAAATTGCAATGACAGTCAAATGTATGCCTCTGACGATATCCCACTGGATGAAACGCGTTGGTTGGTGCCACGTCACAGCAAGCACGCTCCGAAGACTGCAGAATACGTTTTATTGTACAGGCCTGTTTTTTAACCACTTCCACACTGCCTGCCGTATATTCACGGCGGCAGTGTGCATGCGTCCCGCGAATCACCGAAAGTAAGCGGCGATCTGCGGGTGGCCACAAGGGGGCGCGCGCCCGCCCTACTCCTCATGATTGGCCACAGCAAAAGAACGGGGAACCGCCGATGTAAACACGGCGGTTCCCCGCTCTGTCAGTGCGGGCATGGGAGATCTACTGATTACTGTCACTGGGATCAGTTAGATCTCTTATGCCCCTGGCAGCCCCGCCCCCTCACAGTTAGAACATGCCTAGGGAACACAGTTACCCCCTAGAGCGCCCCCTGCAGGCTAACCCCTTCAATGCCAGTGACATTTATACAGTAATCAGTGGATATTTACATTTCTGATCGCTGAAGAAATGTCATTGGTCCCAAAATAGTGTCAAAATGGTCCGACATGTCCGCCGCAATATCGCAGTACCGCTAAAAATCCCATTACTAGTAAAAAAAAATATATATATATAAAAACCCCAGAAATTAATTCTCATCATCCATAAACGCGGCCACTTTTGCGCAAACCAATCAATAAACGCCGATTGCGATTTTTTTTTTACCAAAAATATGAGGAAGAATATAAATCGGTCAAAACCGATGAAAAAAATGTTTTTTTTTTATATATATATATTTTTTTGGATTTGTATTTTAGCATAAAGTAAGAAAAACTGTTTTTTTTGCAAAATTGTCGCTTATCTTTTGTTTATAGCGGCGATCAGAAATGACGCAGAGGGGATCAAATACCACCAAAAGAAAGCTCTATTTGTGGGGAAAAAAAGGACGCAAATTTAGTTTGGGTACAACGTCGCACGACCGCGCAATTGTCAGTTAAAGCGACGCAGTGCCGAATCGCAAAAATGGGTCTGGTCCTAACGTGGGAAATCCTTCCAGGGATGAAGGGGTTAAAATGCGAAAGAAAACCACCATAAACTAGGGGAGACGCAGTAAAGACTAGCGGCGATATTTGTTTTCTATTCGCTGTTAAAACGTTTTTTTTGTCAAAAAGAATGAAATACGATTTTATGTTTAGGTTTTTTTATATATATATATTTTTTTTTTGTAAAAAAAGTAGCCAAAACTGGCTAAATATAAGAAGGAGTATAAAAAC
>BLSH010354002.1:123266-150132 GCA_018402905.1 Glandirana rugosa | reverse complement strand
ATTTACAAGTTTCTGACCACTTATAAAATGTGTTCAATGTGCTGCCCACTGTGTTGGATTGTCAATGCAACCCTCTTCTCCCACTCTTGACCCCAAAGATAAAAGTCTAAGGTCAGATCGGGAGATCTTGGGGGCCATTCAACTGGATTGGTCGTCGTGGGCCAGTTGAATGGCCCCCAAGGTCTCCCGATCTGACCCCCTTAGACTTTTATCTTTGGGGTCATCTGAAGGCAATTGTCTATGCTGTGAAGATACGAGATGTGCAGCACCTGAAACTACGGATACTGGAAGCCTGTGCTAGCATTTTTCCTGCGGTGTTGCTATCAGTGTGTGAAGAGTGGGAGAAGAGGGTTGCATTGACAATCCAACACAATGGGCAGCACATTGAACACATTTTATAAGTGGTCAGAAACTTGTAAATAACTCATGAAAGAATAAAGTTACGTTAAAACCAAGCACACCATTGTTTTTCTTGTGAAATTCCCAATAAGTTTGATGTGTCACATGACCCTCTTCCTATTGAAAAAACAAAAGTTGGATTCAAAATGGCCGCCATGGTTACCACCCATCTTGAAACGTTTCCCCCCTCACATATACTAATGTGCCACAAACAGGAAGTTAATATCACCAACCATTCCCATTTTATTAAGGTGTATCCATATAAATGGCCCACCCTGTAATATGAATTGAAAGGCTATAATAGTCTATGGTGTGAGTTTCTATTAGATTGCATTGCTTTTTAATGTATGATATATCCTGTGGATTTCAACATTTTTATATTTAATGTAGTTGTTAATATGTATTTCAATCATATTATACACTATGTGCCATCAAACCTCTAATACTTAATTTGAAATGACCCCTAGTAATCATCCATCACTATGGCTACATGTAAACAATGTGCAACTCTAATTCCCGGCGTTCGTCACTAGGCTCCCTACCCTAGGGAAGTCACATGACCAGTGGTACAGCGCGTTGGGAGGGCCCTGTGACGCCGCTTCCGGTGTCTTCGATACGCAGAAGATGGTGAGGAAGTGATTTCTGGCCATTTATTTTGACTGTGACATATCAGATAAATTTAATTGTGAGGGCATAGAAGATCATAATAATGCATGTTTATAGGATTTTACATACTGTGCTAGGAGTATATCCTCCTTTATGTGTTTAAGCGATACTTTGGAGTGAAGAATGCATTGGCAAGCCCCTTAAAGGGGACAGCATGTACAAAGCGGGTGCAAATAGTTGGATGGTGGCCTGCATGGCTAATGTTTAAAAAACGCGATTACTGACCTAATGTTGGGTTGATCTTGAAGGTGAGCAAGCACTGCACCTAGAGGTGATTGGTAGCGTGAGGATTCTATTTGGAGATTCACTGAAGCGCAATTCGATGGTTGATTTTTTTTTTTCTTTTATGTGTTAACTTTTTCTTCTAATGCACTGCTACACATTCAATGTGGACGTTTATTTTGTTTGTCGTTTCTATTTAGAACGTTTAAATACCACAATCACGATTTGATCAAGCCCTTTGGATGTGGAAAATGAGTGTTATCTTATATATGCAGATATACTTTGCACTTATAGAGTAATTTGTGATAACATTTTGCTTTGTGTGCGTATATTCACATCAGAATATGTTTTCTGGTGTATTTCACATCTAAAGGAACAGCACACAATTTTTTTATATATATTATTGGTCTTAGAGTGATTGAGTACACTTTTTCAGTGGTTGAGGCGGTTCAGATTTGGGTTCACATTTTTTTATATAATTTACTTATAGTAGTGCATGAGTTTATATTACAATTTTTCATCTTTTTACTCTTTGTACTCGTGCTGCAGCTATGGATATTTTTAAATTTGTTGAAAATAGGAATATTAATTGATGCTGAATCTGTTTTATTCAGTATTTAAACAATACAGAACATAAACATAACAGTACATGTCAAGTTCCAGAAAATGTACAAATATTCTTATAGATAAAAGTGATATAATGCAATACCTCACAATGATTATAATAAAAGTAAAGGTCACTAAGGTATGTTAAGATTAACCACTTGACCACTGGGCACTTAAACCCCCTTAACAGCCAGACCAATTTTCAGCTTTCAGTGCTCTCACATTTTGAATGACAACTACTCAGTGATGCAACACTGTACCCATATGAAATTTTTGTCCTTTTTTTTTTCACACAAATAGAGCTTTCTATTGGTGATATTTAATCACCACTGGGGTTTTTATTTTTTGCGCTATAAATAAAAAAAATGAAGATTTTTTTTTCTCAAAATTGTCATAATAACGGGTTATTTCTCACACATAGCATATGCATACCACAAATTACACCCCATAATATATTCTACTACTCCTGAATATGGTGATACCCCATGTGTGTGACTTTTATACAGCGTGGCCACATAGAGAGGCCCAATATACAGGGAGCACCGTCAAGCGTTCTAGGGGTATAAAATACACAATGACATGGCACCATAGAGGACTGATGGGGCGCAGATGTGGCACTCATATGGCACTGTTGGGCATTGATATGGCACGGATTGGGGCACCACTGGGCACTGATATGGCACAGCTGGGCACTGATATGGTACTGCTGAGCACTGACATGGCACGGATTGGGGCACTGATATGGCACCGCTGAGAATGGATTGGGCACTGATAGGGGCACTGCTGGGCACTGATATAGCACTGCTGGGCACTGATAGGGACACTACTGAGCATTGGGGTACTGCTGGACACTGATTTGGGCACTTATGAGCACAGATCGGGGAACTTATGGGCACAGATCTGGGAACTTTATGGGCACTAGAGCTGCACGATTAATCGTATTAAAATCGTGATCTCGATCCACCCCCCACTGCGATCTCCATCAGGCATTACCGCGATTTTTAGTGCAGTTAATAGGGTCCGACTTGCGGGGCGACTCAGCGCGACTTGACTGTAATAAAAGTCAATGCAAGTCGCCTGAAGTCTTTTCTAAGTCAGAGCGACTTGAGTCTCTGGGGAGACTACCAAGTCTGGGCAGAGCGCCAACTTCTGAGTCATGCTGATAAAGATGCTAGAATAGATACAATGTTAATTACTTCAAAGGCATGAACTCCCATGTATGGAAGATGTTTAATTTAACCATTTAAAGACGTTTCTGATTTGCTGTTTACAAATAAAAGCCAGTATTTTGTACTAGAAAATGACTTGGAACCCCCAAACATTATATATTTTTTTTTAGCAGAGACCCTAGAGAATAAGATGGCGGTTGTTGCAATATTTTATGTCACATGGTATTTGCGCAGCGGTCTTTCAAACACAATTTTTTTGGAAAAATTACCCTTTCAAAAAACTAAACAGTGCTGTTAGCCCAATTTTTTGTATATGTAAGATTTTACGCCGCGAGAATCGTGAGAGAATCGTGATCTTTATTCTAAGCAAAAAAATTGTGATTCTCATTTTGGCCAGAATCGTGCAGCTCTAGTTTATTATATGTTATAATTTTTAATCTTTTTACTCTTTGTATGGATATTTTTAAATTTGTTGAAAATTGTAATATTAATGGATCCTATTATAACAGTCATTGGTTATGTTGTCTTATTTCTCACAGGGAGCTTTTGGACGTAAATGGAACTATGACTGGTCCAACTTTAATACACTGCACCTGAGAATTCGAGGAGATGGACGGCCTTGGATGGTGAATATACAGTCTGAAACCTACTTTTCACTTCAGTGGGATGATTTATATCATTATTTCCTCTACACACGTGGAGGTCCATACTGGCAGGATGTTAAGGTAAACATGATAATTTAAAGTAAAAAAAAAAAAATGAAATGTTTTGTGATTGTAGCTTTTTTAAGAACTTTTGTTTACAGGGATATTTTTAATATTTTGACAACCACTTTACAACCACTTTAACCTACAGGTAAGCCTATAAGGCTTACCCGTAGGTTCCCTGCATATCTCCTAAACCTGCACGGTTTAGGAGATATACAGAGTACTTGCATGTGCCGACATCATCGGGCATATGCACAGTGAAGAAATGGCCTCCGTGCGTTTCTTCACTGAGATCGTGCTGTGATTGCATGCATGCGTGGGAGTGACATCACGCGGCTCCAGCAAATCACGGAGCCGGAGTCTGCGGGCCCGGAAGGAAGAGGGGTGAAGATGGACGTTTCCTGGAGCGGGGACATCGCAGGCTTCCAATGCAGGTAAGTGTCACAAAATAGACTGGTATGCGATGCATACTAGCCTATTATGCTTTTATATTGCAGGGTAATAAGGAGGAGCACAGAGGAAGTAAAACCCATCAGGGTTTACTTCCTCTTTAATTAGTCAACATTTTCTTTTATACCTTTCCAAAAAATCTAAATAAATATATTTCTTGCTGATACCTATCTCAGCAATTTTAGCGCTGTTTCTGGATTATTAAAGTATATCTAAAGCTTAAACTCTTTGTTTTTGATTAGTTGGGGAAAGGTTAAAAACCCCCTATTGTTTTTTTGTGCGTGCACTATTGAAAACCTTTCTGAGGGGAAATTACCTTTTAGACGGTTGGTAGCAGATCAGTTGTGTACAGTGAAGATTTCCTCTCACATGCTGCTCTGATGACGAACCTTAAAGTGGTTGTAAAGGCAGAAGGTTTTTTTTTATCTCAATGCATTAAGGTAAAAAGCCTTCTGTGTGCAGCAGCCCCTCTAATACTTACTCTAATAAGTCCCATCTAGATCAGCTGTCCGAGACTCCAAGCACCATTGGCTGCTGTCAAACAAAGTTAGGGAGCCAATGAGGAGAGATAGGGGACGGGCCGGGCCACGGCTCCATGTCTAAATGAACACGCGGATTGGCTTGGGTACTTCAACAGCAAGCTGCTTGCTGTGCGGGCACTCAGCAGGAGGGAGGGGCCAGGAATGGCACAGAGGGACCTGGAAAGAGTAGGATCTGAGCTGCTCTGTGCAAAACCACTGCACAGAGCAGGTAAGTATAACACAGTTGTTATTTTAACAAAAAAAACGAGACTTGAGTATCACTTTAAATTTTGATTTCCTATAAACATCTGTCTGATAGTGGTCTCTGGTACTGGGACAGATAGAGAGGGCGAATCTCTCCAGGAGAAACACAGCCATTTATAGAAACCTGACAGAGATTGTTATCCTTCCATATTCTATCCGAAAATATTTTGTTTGAGACACACTTTAACCTGCACCTCTGTGCCTGTTTCTGCCAGGGCAATTGTACTCTATGTGCCCTGTTCATACCACAACACTGGTATTGTGTGTATTTTTTCTGCGAAAAATGCTTGCGTCTCTTGTGACCTTATGCAAGGCACCATAATGGATGGGCGATACTTGTTGCCTTGCATGCGATCACTTTGAGGCGACTAGTGAGAGTCCAACCCGGGTTTTTCCAGCCACCGTGGCAGAGCTGGTTCTGGCCCGGACTTTCTGGTCCACTCAAATCCCTCTCCACCTGCATTTAATGAGCAGGACGAGAGCAGAAGAGAGCTCTATCCTGGATCTCAGAGGGAGAAAAATTAGTGAGCTCTGTGTGATAATTTGGACTCAAAAGATCAAGGTTTGCACTGTGCTTATGTTTTGTGGGTGTAGGGGACTGCCCCACACTGTATAGAGAGGAACCCAATTGTTTAGTTTAGCGCTGGACGGCAAGGTTTTTGTTTTCTGTTTTATGTGATTTGATCATGCAAACCTTTGATAATAATTCCATGCTGAATATTTTCCTTTGAAAAGTGATCCCCACGAGCTAATCTCCCACACGTGGTGGAAGATGCGGGCAGCTTTCAGAAATGGAGGAAATGTTGAAGGCCCTGCTGCAAGCCAATGCAGCTCAATGGGACACCAACTACTACCAGGTTGCAGAGGCCACTGCAGTTCAGCGAGAGGAGGAGCCAGGCTATCGCAGCACAACAAGCGGCTCAACAGGAGATGAACTGACAGTTTGTGGAGGCCCTGCTGGAGTTAAAAAAAAAAAAAAGGGGCCCGCACCTCCGATGCCAGTGGAACCAAAATTGGTGCTACCATCTGCAGAGGTTGACACCGGCGGATGACGTAGAGGCGTACCTCACATCTTTCGAGAGAGTTACCGACCGCAAAGGGTGGCCGAATGAGCAGTGGGCAGCGCTGTTGGCTCCATTTTTGACAGGTGAGCCCCAAAAGGCCTATATTGATGTAGAACCAGGTAAGGCCCAGGACTATGAGACTCTAAAGGCAGAGATACTCATACTCCTGGGGGTCACCATGGCAGTTTGGGCCCAACACGTGCATCAATAGACCTACCACACCGACAAACCACCCCATTCGCAGATGTTGACACGACTGCTGAGGACTTTCTGCGCCCCACTCCAATGTATCTAGAGGTGAAAGATTGCCCGGCGAACCCGGTAAGACTATTCCAGGGTTCAGGGGCGTGGGGAAATTTGATAAGACTGATACGGTTAAAGAGACCGGGGGCTCTAGACCTGGAGACTGGCCAATGAAGCCAGGAAGGTCTTGGGGACCCTTGAGAGGACTGGGTATAGAACACATACAGTGCTACCGATGCCATGCATTGGGCCATATTGCTGCCAATTGCCCCCTGAATGATGATCACATGCAATGCGATAATGCTTATGTGATTAGACGCCTTTCTCTTTTTGCACAGGTGGCATATACAGCATCATGTTCAAGTCGCGTGGAGAAGCAAATGTGTGTGATTTTTGTTGATGGGAGACCAGTCACTGCACTGCTTGACTCGGGTAGTGTGGTAAAAAGCAATTGTGTAAATCCTGCAAGGTTACACGCTAGCACTGTCGGAGTCGTTTGCATCTATTGGGACACCCGTGACTACCAGAAGGCGGTGGTTGAGATTGACACTCCTTACGGTAGTGTCACTCATTCAGTGGGGGTGGTACCTTCACTACTTTATGATGCCCTAGTGGGCAGGGATTTTCCCCATTTGTGGAAGTTATTGGAAGGCACAGGGAATCTGGAGGATATAACCCCCCCCCCACCTGCTGCGGAAGCACAGGACCTCTCGCCAGACCTGTTTTGCCAAAGGGGAGACTGGTGGCAGGATCAAGGAGGGAGGAGACCCTCTTACTTTTCCTGTACTGGCTGGGGAGCCGGAGGAGCTGGAAGATAGGTCACAGCAGGGGGCTAATGACCCAGACAATGTCTATGACCCTGACAGTGAGAGTGAACCAAATGTAGTACCTGACTTAGAGGTCCAGAGAGAGGACTTTTGTACAGAACAACTACAGGATGTCACTCTCCTTAGAGCCAGAGAAAACATGAAGGTGATGGATGGAGAGCCTGTGGATCCAAATTGGGGGGTGTCTTCCCTACATGGCACTTAAAAATAATTTGTTGTATCAGGTGGTGAAACGCGGCGAGGATGAGGTGGAACAGCTAGTGGTTCCCAAACCCCTTCCACAGGATGGTGCTAGATCTGGCCCATGGGCATGTAATGGAGGGACATCTCGGTATGGAGAAAACCAGGGAGAGCATAACCCAGAGATTCTTCTGGCCTGGGTGGTATGCAGACATCAAAGAATACTGTGAATCATGCCCTGAGTGTCAAATGACGGCCCGTCACCCCATTTTCTTAGTCCCCTTGTCCCACTTCCCACAATTGAAGTGTCATTTGAGCAAATTGGCATGGATCTCGTGGGACCAGTAGTAAAATCTGCCCAGGGACACCAGCACATCCTGGTGAACCCGGACTATGTGACCTGCTATGCTGAGGCCATACCCTTGTGGAATACCTCTGCTAAGACTATTGCCAAGGAGCTTGTCCAGGTATTTAGTTGGGTGGGGATCCGTAAAGAGATCTTGACAGATCAGGGTACCCCGTTCATGTCCAGAGTGACCAGAGAATTGTGCAAGTTGTACAAAATCTCCCATCTCCATACCTCTGTTTACCACCCAAACTGACGGCCTGGTGGAAAGGTTTAACAAGACCCTCAAGAGTATGTTAATAATGCACACTCCCCAAAAGGACAGGTTACCCCTGACCCCGGATGTCCCCATAACCAAGTCCTTGTCACTGAAGCAACAAAATGACGTTAAGGAATTTGTCAATAAAAATAAAGACTTTTCTCTTATGTTCACTGACAGACGCAGCCTTCCTTGACATGTGGATTTATATGCAGATCCTACTGGGAGTTAACTAGGCAAAAAGAAAGAAAGCAAGATGGCCCCTCCAAGGGGGCCATCCTCTCTCTCTCCCATATAACCCCCCTGCTCTGCTCAGCATATCAGTTTTAATATGCCTAGTGCATGGAGTTGACCTGGCTACCTTATGAGACCTGCGGTTTAGATTTTTCAGCTACCGCTTTTTTATTTTTTCAAGCTATCTGATGAAGACTGCTATCAAGAAGCCGGCTGGGGCATAGAGGATAACTAGCATCCTGAAATTTCCCCAGCACGGCCGACCGATGCGAGCTAGTCCTATGCTGAGACGGGACCTGCCGCATTGTGCCCGTTCCGTGCGGGCGGCCAGTGGGTGACCCCCTCTTACGCCCGGTGATCGGACTCGGTGCCTGTCCAGGGGCTTGGCCTGCAGCATCCCTTTGCGGATGGGGAGGAAGGTCTGCGACCGGGTGGCTACCCGCTACTCCCGTCGGAGTGGTGAGTGGCCCCCCCTCTTCCCCCCGGGGTTCGGAGGGGGGGCGCTGGGCGTACTGTATTGTTTTTAGGCTGACCGATGGAGGGTGGTCACTGGGCTAGTGTCCCTCTGGGTGTCCTCGCCCCCCTCCCTGACCCCCCCCCCTCCGCTCCGCACCCCGTTCAAAAAACGCATCTGTGCGTTTTTGTACCGCCATGCGACGATCCGCCGCCATTTTGCCGTAACCGCGGCCATTTTGCTGAGGTACCAGTGGCGGCCATTTTCCTGTAGTCGCGCCTGTACACAGGCTTTTGGCCTCTTGTGGATGGTCTCGGAGGCCATATTGGATGTCCCTGGATCAGTGTAAAACATGCTGCTGCCGTTTTTACTTTCCTTTTCAGTGGGACAGCATGGCTGAAGACAAACGGCGCTTCTTTCTGGCGGTCCTGGTTTATGCACTCCTGCTGGGAGCAGCTCTGTGGCACAGAAACAGCAAGTATAGCTGGGCCTTCCCTGGGGTGCGGTGGGTGCAGTCCTTCTGGGGGTCTCCCTGGCGTTCTGTGGGGCGGTGGTGGGGCTGCATTGTGGGGGTGTCAGTCCATTCCTTTGCAAAATTTGAGTGTCATTTTCAGTGGTGCGATGGCAGATGATCCTGTAGACCCTTCTGAGGAGGAGTCAGCGGCAGCGCAGCCTGCGCTGGGGGCACTGGTGTCCTTGGATCAGTTGAGGGCAGTGTTTGGGGAATTTCTTCCCTGGGTGGGGCCAAGCAACGCTCTGGGGGCCCCTAAAAAATGCCCGCCTCCCCCTTGTTCCTCAGGGGACGATTCTGAACCGGAAATGGCTTCAGGGGTCACAGGGAACCCCGTGGAGCTCTCGGAGGGGGAACTGGTACCCTCAGACAATGAAGAAGACCAGGGGGCCTCAGTTGCATGCGAAAAAGCGCTGGTATCCGCACTGATTTCTGGTATCCGTGCATCCTTGCGACTGGACCAGACGGGAGTTGCAAGCGTCCGCATATGTTTGCGGGTCTGCTAGGCCGCCCAGGTCGCCTAAGGCTTATCCCTATGATACATTTTTTGACCACCTGGTCTATCAGGAATGGAAGCATCCACAGAATTCCTTCGCCCTACCTAAACACTTCGCTATACGCTATCCTTTTGAGGATAGTTTTGTGAAGAAATGGGCGTCTCCCACAGTGGATCCTCCGGTGGCTCGCCTGAACAAGGCGACGACCATTCCGTTGGAAGGGTCCCCCTCTTTTAAGGACCCAGCCGATAGGGGGACGGAGGCAGTGTCCAAGGCACTTTTCCTGTTGGCAGGATGACCATGCGGCCGGCCCTGGCGTCTGCCATGGCGGCACAATATCTGTCTGATGGTATGGCAGAACTGCAAACTGATTTGGACTGCGGAAGGATGCTGGATGTGTCACAAAGGGCAGGACATTTGTTTCGGGTATTCTGTACCTGTGTGATGCAGCTCTGGACCTGCTTCCCATGTTGTCTAAGAGGTCTGTTTTTGCAGTCATTATCAGACGAGTTCTCTGTTTACGGTCATGGTCGGGTGACCACGCGTTTAAGAAAAGTCTTGCGGACCTTCCCTTTCAGGGTGGCCGTCTCTTTGGGCCATAGTTGGATGAAATCATCAAGGATTTCACTGATGGGAAGAGTACTTTCCTTCTGGAGCCCAGAAGGCGGTAGTTCCGCCGCAAGCAAGGGCCTGTCTCTTCGGGTCAGAAGAGGTTTTTTCGTGCCCCTGGCGCAGCGGGCAAGGGGTCAAGGCCCGGTAAGCCTGGCGCAGGGGCTGGGAAGCATCCTTGGCAACGCAAGAACGAAAAGACAGAGGACAAGCCCTTCTCTGCATGATGGGTTGCCCCCACCCGACTATCGGGTGGGGGGGACGTCTTCTGGGGTTCGCGGACAGGTGGACTGCCCGCATTTCCGACCGGTGGGTGCAGGAAGTGGTGTCCTCCGGGTACAGGATAGAGTTCAGCACTCTACCCCCAGATAGGTTCTTCCCATCGAACTTGAGACTCCCTCAGGGGCGTCGGGAGGCCCTCTTAGGGGCTGTTCAGACACTCTCTGACCAGGGGGTGATCGTGCCAGTACCTCAGTTGGAGAGGTTTCACGGTTTCTACTCAAACCTATTTGTGGTCCCCAAAAAAGGGGGGGGGTCAGGCCAGTTCTGGACCTAAAGGCGCTAAACCACTTTGTGAGAGCGCAAACATTTTGGATGGAGTCCATCCGTTCGGTCGTGGCCACCCTGCACCAAGGGGAGTTCATGGCGTCTCTGGATATCAGGGACGCGTATCTCCATGTCCCCATTTGTCCCCCGGACCAGCGCTTTCTGCGCTTTGCGCTGGGAGACCTTCACTACCAATTTGTGGCACTTCCCTTCGGTCTGGCCTCGGCTCCCCGGGTGTTCACCAAGCTAGTATATGAGGCAGAGGGGGATTGCGGTGGTAGCGTACCTCGACGACCTGCTCCTGAGAGCGGAGTCTGCTTCGGCTCTGGAGGAGAACGTGGCTATCACCATAACCTCGTTACAGGACTTCGGCTGGCTGATCAATCTGCAGAAGACAAGGTTGACACCGTCCTGTCACCTGGAATATCTGGGTCTGATCCTGGACATGGAACAGGCGAAGGTGTTCCTACCTCCAGCCAAGTTGCTGACTCTGCAAGCAGCGGTGCAAACCCTGCTGTCACGCCGGTGGTCTTACGGTTTTGTATGTGGGTGTTGGGGCTCATGGTTTCAGCCTTCGAGGCGGTCCCTTACGCCCAGAGTCACACTCGGCTACTTCAGCGAGCGATTCTGTCTCGGTGGGACAAGTCCTCACTGTCCCTGGATTAGGTAGTCAGGTTGGATTCTCAGACCAGAGGGTCGTTGACATGGTGGCTTCTGGCCCTGGCCCTTTCTTTGGGGAAGTCCTTCAGTCTTCCCCTGAATTGGTCGACAGTCGCAACGGACCCCAGCCTATCGGGCTGGGGGGGGAGTCCTGGGACAGTTGTCTGCGCAGGGCCGTTGGTCAGCGCAGGAAGCTCGCCTTCCGATCAATGTGCTGAAGTTGAGGGCGATCAGGCTCTGCCTCTCCCACTGGACGGTAAGGTCGTGCGGCCTCCCAGTTCGGGTTCAGTCGGACAATGCCACGGCAGTGGCGTATGTGAACCATCAGGGCGGAACGAGGAGCTTGGCAGCAGCTGCGGAAACAGCTCTCATTCTGCATGGGCAGAACTTCACATGCCGGCGATCTCCGCCATCTACATTCCGGGCGTAGAAAACTGGCAGGCGGACTTCCTCAGTCACCAGACTGGTCCCTACATCCAGAAGTGTTCAGCCAGATTTGCCACAAGTGGGGCACGCCAGATGTGGACCTCATGGCGTCTCGGTTCAACCACAAAGTGGAAAACTTTGTGTGCAGGACAAAAGATCCGTTGGCGGTCGCCATGGACGCACTGGTAGCGCCTTGGGGTCGGTACCGTCTTCTGTACGCTTATCCTCCCATAAAGCTTCTACCACGGCTACTGCGCAGGGTGGAAGCGGAGGGGATTCCGATGATTCTGGTGGCTCCGGATTGGCCTCGGCGTCCGTGGTACGCCAACGTGGTGGGAATGGTGGCAGATGTTCCTTAGCGTCTTCTGCTGCACGAAGATCTGTTGTCTCAGGGACCCATCTTGCACCCTGCTTTACCCTCGCTGGCTTTGACGGCTTGGCTATTGAGTCCCAGGTGCTGAAGGATCGGGGTGTCGCCGAATCCGTGATCCCCATTATGCTGAAAGCGTGCAAGTGTACTTCGCGCAAGATTTATAATCGCACCTGGTGTGAGGCGGGGGGTTAGAATCCCCGCTCTTATGTTGTGTCCAGGGTCCTGACGTTTTTGCAGCAGGGTCTGGATAAAAAATTGGCTTTGAGTACTCTCAAGGGTCAGATTTCGGCTCTGGCGATTCTCTTTCAGAGGCCTTTGGCGTCACATTCTTTGATTCGTACATTTGTACAAGGTGTGCGCCATGTGGCTCCTCAGGTACGGTCGCCGATGGCACAGTGGGATTTGAATCTGGCTCTTTCTATGCTGCAGAAGCCACAATATGAAAAGATCAGGGATATTCCCTTACAACTGTTGTCGCAGAAAGTGGCTCTCTTGGTGGCCATTACATCCGCTAGGCGGGTGTCTAAGTTGGCAGTGTTGTCCTGCAAGCCTCCTTACTTGGTCCTTCACAAGGATAAGGCGGTCTTGCGCCCGTCACCTTCGTTGTTACCGAAGGTGGTCTCTTCTTTTCACATTAATGAAAATATTGTTCTTCCTTCGTTGTGTCCGCTGGCACTTTGTTTGTGCTAATGGAGGGTCCGCACAAAGGAATGGCGGCCTTGTCGGCTACTGTTTCCCATTGGATCAGGCAGACCGTGACCCTTGCGTATTCTGTAAGGGGCAAAGTACCCCCTTTCCCGGTCACGGCTCATTCCACCAAGGCTGTTAGCACTTCCTGGGCTTTCAGACACCAGGCTTCGGTGTCACAGGTGTGCAAGGTGGCCACTAGGGCCTCGGTGCACACGTTTACTAAGTTTTATAAAGTTGATGTGTCAGCATCTTCGGATGCTGCTTTTGGCCGTAAAGTTTTACAGGCGGCAGTGTAGGCACGGCTGGCGCCTCCTGAGAGGTTTCTGTTGGGTACAGTTGTTGTCGTTTGCCCACCCCTCTTTTATGACACAGCTTTGGGACATCCCCACATGTCAAGGAAGGCTGCATCTGTCAGTGAACATAAGAGAAAAAGGGATTTTATTAAAACTTACCGTAAAATCCTTTTCTGAGTTCACTGACAGACGCGGCACCCACCCCTCTGCGTTGTGTTTGTACGGCTTGTTACAAACTGATATAGGCTGAGCAGAGCAGGGGGGTTATATGGGAGAGAGAGAGGATGGCCCCCTGGGAGGGGCCAGCTTGCTTTCTTTCTTGTTGCCTAGTTAACTCCTAGTAGGATCTGCATATAACCCCACATGTCAAGGAAGGCTGCGTCTGTCAGTGAACTTAGAGAAAAGGATTTTACAATAAGTTTTAATAAAATCCCTTTTTTCTCTTCCCTATTCGGACTGACCACTGTACTACAACATGTGTAAATATTCGCCAGCACACCAAGGATCACCGTCCAAAGATTCTTTAGTCAAAGAAAGATCACATCACGTGTCTTCATCGTGCCTGACGAAGGGGTCCTACGCGGCTCCGAAACGTTGCACTTTTCTGTGATGTGATGTTTCTTTGAATAAAGAATCTTTGGATGGTGATCCTTGGTGTGCTGGCGAATATTTACACATGTCTAACGCTTCCAGTATCCAGCTGGTGATTGCTGCAGCACCCACTTCTACAGGAGCCTTACTTTGCCAGAAAGATGTGCGATAGGAAAATTGACAAGACTGTACTACAACATGACATAATCACGGAACCAGGGGTTTGTGTAAATGTAAAACCCTACCAAATACCTGAGGCTAGGTGAGAGGCGGTGGCGAGAGAAATAAAAACCATGTTGGAGTTAGACGTGATAGAGGAGTCCCACAGTGCCTGGTCAAGCTCTATAGTACTGGTCCCAAAGCCCGATGGCACTATCCGGGTTTCTGTAACAATTTCAGGAAGCTGAATGACATTTCTAAGTTTGACGCATACCCGATGCCGTGGGTTGACGAACTTGTGGATAGTTTGGGAGGTGCCCAGGACATAACAACCCTAGACCTAACTAAGGGGTACTGGCAGTTCCCCCTAATGGAGTCAGCAAAGATAAAAACGGCCTTCTCTACCCCAGAGGGGTCCTTCCAATACAAGCGGATGCTGCTTGCTTTGCATGGGGCCCCTGTATCCTTCCAGAAGATGATGGACAAAACTTTGAGGCCGCATCGGCCCTATACAGTGGCCTATCTGGATGATGTTGTCATCCACAGCCCAGATTGGGAATCACATCTGTCCCGGGTGCAGACAGTGGTAGACTCGCTGAGGGTAGCAGGTTTAACAGCCAACCCGAAAAAGTGTGCCATAGGTCTGGAGGAGGCCAAATACCTTGGGTATGTTATTGGTCGGGGTCTGATCAAGCCCCAGACCAATAAGATTGAGGCCATTCAAAAGTGGCCCCAACCGGTGAACAAGAAACAGGTTTGTGCTTTCCTGGGTATTACAGGGTATTACCGACGCTTCATTCCCGACTTTGCCATCATTCCCGTCCCTCTGACCGATCTGACGAAAGGTAGAGGGTCAGGAATGGTTACGTGGAATCCCGAAGCTGAAAAGGCCTTCCAGAAATTGGAGCAAGCCCTTTGTTTACAGCCGGCGCTCGTGACCCTGGACTTCACAAAGGAGTTTGTAGTTCAAACCAACACCTCTGAGGTGGGGCTAGGTGCTATTCTGTCCCAGCTCAGAGATGGTGAGGAGCACCCGGTCGTCTACTTAAGGAAGCTTACTAGGCATGAAAGGAATTATGCCATTGTGGAGAAGGAGTGCCTGGCTATCAAGTGGGCCTTAGAGGCCCTAAAATACTACCTGCTGGGAAGGTCATTCAGGCTAGTCACTGACCATGCCCCCTTAAGTGGATGTGTAACAACCAGGAGAAAAATAGCCAGGTGACCAGGTGGTTCCTGGCCCTACAGCCGTTTAAGCTCTCAGTGGAACACCGGGCCGGAAGGCTCCAAAATAACGTAGATCTTTCCTGGACCCACTGCATGGTCGGAACAGTTGCTCTGCCCCAGGGGCTTGAGTGGGGGGGGGTATGTGACATTATGCGAGGCTCCTTAATGGATGGGCGATCACTTTGAGGCGACTAGTGAGAGTCCAACCCGGGTTTTGCCAGCCACCATGGCAGAGCTGGTTCCGGCTCTGACTTTCTGGTCAAACTGACCTCCATGCTGAATATTTTCCTCTGAAAAGTGATCCCCACGAGCTAATCTCCCACACACTGTAAAAGGTGTGAACAAGCTCAAAATATGCTATGCAAGTCAAATCTGTGCCTTTAAAGACAATTCATGTTGCAGATTTCTGCAGAGAAAAAGACTCAGTGTAATAGCATACCTCCCAACTTTGGAACTTGATAATGAGGGACACCTAGGGATAGAGAAGATATATGTCGCGCGCCGTGGCAAAAATGGACATTGCTAAAATTCGCAGAATACTGAGGTGGCTTAAATGGGCATGGTTAAATAGATTTTAAGCCTACATATGGTATATAATGTACACAGTCTGCTCGTTTTTTTCCAATATACCGTTTTTTACAGCTCACCAGTTTTAACAACCCTGACACACTTGCAACAGACTCCAGTTTTCCCTCCCCCCCCCCCTCCCCTCGTTTCCCTTCCCCCTTCCCTCCCCACATTTTGAAAATCACAAAGTTTTTTCTTGGAACCCAGTTAACCAAACTAGTGTTCCCAGCCCATTGCACAACCTTTCTTTCTTTTTTAATTTTATCATCAATCAAGTATGGCCGACACCATCCAAAGGGTTAAACATCAGGAGGGAGATGAACAGATCATCAGCGCTCCTCCCTCCCCCCAGCCCATATAAGCTGCCTCACTTCAGTATGCAGCACTCACGGCCTGAAGAAGGGGTAGAGCCCCGTAAACGCATCGCCGTTGCTGTGGTTACCTCTCCTGCACGCACTGGCACCGGTCGGATCGGATTGCTGTGGACCACTGTCTCCTAGAGAAGGTTTTCCCCGGGACTCACCGAAGGACCCTCCTCCCCCAGTACAGCTGAACCCGTACTCCCCACCACCCCAGCCCAGCAGGACCACCACAGGACTTCCATAAAGCAGCCAGCAGTGGCTGATACTGCAAAGCGCAGCACCCTACTACTTCTGTGAGTAGTTACTTGTTATTTAATAAAATCCTGGTTTTTACTGTTACTCTTAGAGGCGCATTTGTTTTTTTCTTATTTATATCTGGAGACTTCCCTTCACATTAGGAATCTGGAGACTTCCCTTCACATTAGGAATCCCCACTTAGGAGCTCCCTTTTTAGCATCAGGAGTCTTCTTTTAACTCACCTCTTTTACATCAGAATTCACCTTAAACATCAGCAACGACCCAATCAGGAGCCATCTTGTATAAGTAGCCATCTATTTAAAACATCAGAAATTCCCTTTACATCAGCAATGGTCCTTTAAATAAAGGGTCCCTTTTACAGCAGGATTCTCCTTTTCCCATCAGAGTACCTCTTTAACATCAGTTGCCTCCCTTTGCAGTGGTAGTTCTCCTTATCATTTTGAGTCCCTTCTTACATCAGGAATCTTTCCTTTACATCTGGAGTCCCCCTTTACATCAGGAGCTTACCAACAGGAGCCCCCCTTTCACTATAGATTCCTTGTTACGTTAGTAGTTTCCCCTTACATTAGGCACCCTAATACATGAAGAGCCCCTCTTTACATCCGAGTGGGTGGGGAGGATTAAGTAGGAGTGTTGGGAGGGGTGCTCCAGGATATAAACTAAATAGATATTGTTCTGATTAAAGAGGCAGGCAGCTGGGGTATACTGCTGGGCTGTGGGTACAAACAGCTTGATGCTGGAATGCAGGCAGATAAAAGGGAGATTCAGTGGGGATTGATGGATTTTAGTGCTGTGGACCAGGTAAAATATCTGGGGAATGGAGGAGTCCAGTGAACTACTGGCTGGGAAAGAGGGCATGCACGTCATGGTGCCTGCTGGTGAGGAAAGGGAGCCAGCATCTAGTGAAGAGAAAAGGGGGGTCTTGTGTGTTTGGAGGGGACTTGCTGATGACTGGAAAGAGGAGATGTATATCAGGATCAGAACTACTGCTGGCGGGGGAAGAGAGCTGGTAACTAAATTTCAGAAAGAGAGGTTGCCGAGCTGGAACTCTCAGTGGTGGGGAAGGAGAGGAGGAAAGCAGATAATAAAAATACAAATGAAACCAACGACCCATAGTTAAAATACTGTACAATTCGGCACCCTCTCAGGACTAGCAATGAGCCTGGGGCAAATGGTAAACAGGAACCATGCAAACTAGGGAATGCACGGCACGTAAGGCCGTGCACCACAGTGCCACTTATAGCCACCGGGGTATATTAAAAAAAAGCAAGACATATGTCTAAATAATTTTATTATAAATATAAAATACAAAAATTGTTGAATAGAAAACACACAGGCATGTGACCTCCTTCACCACATAAACACCATAAAACGGTGTATAGGGATATTACAGAATAAATAATAATGCAAAAAAACACTGCAGTGTACACAAAATCAAAATTAACAAACAAAAACCTAAAAGAAAAAAGTCCGGACGTTACCCCTACTACCATCCAACCCATCCATACCACATATCATCATGCATACAGGAACTCCTATAACAGGAATATGATTACTCAAGGCATGTATGTGGATACTGAGGAAAATAGGCAAGAAGGCTCAAATAACTTGAATTGTAATGTTGTAGTGTCAAGACATAAATCCTAGGTGAAATAAGGTTGGCTTGTTGCAGGTGCAGTGTTTTTTGCATTATTATTTATTCGGTAATATCCCTATACACCATTTTATGGTGTTTACGTGGTGAAGGAGGTCACATGCCTGTGTGTTTTCTATTCAACAATTTTTGTATTTTATATTTATAATAAAATTATTTAGACATATGTCTTGCTTTTTTGTCCTCTTTAATATACCCCGGTGGCTATAAGTGGTACTGTGGTGCACGGCCTTACATGTCGTGCATTCCCTAGTTTGCGAGGAGGAAAGCAGATAACCTGTGACCGGAATGGAGTGGAAGAGAGAAGACTGGATTGATGAGCTGGACAAGAGAGCAGGGGGGAGATTACCGGAGTGGAGTGTGTAGGTACAGCGGAAGCAGAGAGATCCCAAACCCGATGCAGCGCAGAGCCAGCATGTTGGGGGAATGGATGCTGGCACCTAAAATGTTAAATGACAGTGGGTGTTTGGATACCCACACACGGGTGTTGACTCAGGGTCATATTGTATGGATGGATCGGGGCCGTTCAGTAATTTGGGAGATCGGGAGCTGGAAGGAGCATAATTGGATATAACCCTGCAGGGATTGCGAGTTAAAGGAAAAAAAATGGAAAATTGTTAAAAACCAGAAGCATACAAGACTGATGGGGCAACACATGGCAAATTATGGCAGACTTTGTGTGTGCTGTGCAGGAGGAGAGTGAGCGGCAGTGAAGCTGATGTGGGATATGTAATGGTATGAACAGAGTACATAGAAAACAATTGTTTTTTTGTGTGCTTGTAGAGATCTGTGTTGCAAACACCGTACATGCATATCTATAAAAGGTCTGAACAAGCCCAAACTTCTATGCCAGTCAAATCTGTGTTTTTCCATCAGTTTTTATGTACGTGTGGTGTTAATGAGGCCTCCAAGTAATTTAATTTATGTAACTCCACCATCTTTTTTTTTTTTTTTTTTTTAACTCTTTTTATTGAAAAATTTAATTCAACGTTACATAGATATGAAACACTCCACACGAGCGCAAATATAAGCATACATACATGGGTACTTTAACAATGTTCAGTTAAAAAAGAAAGGGTGTCACAGTACAAGTACATTACAAAATGTCATTTATCCAGTACCTCAGTCCCCATAAAAGGAAGAATGCATCCTCCCTCCTCGTCTCGAGTCCTTAATAAGGTAATGCTAAAGAGGACCCCGTCCTGTATACACTTCCACTATTCACTGGAAGTAGTCAAAGGAGAACTGCACCAGGGATCTCACACTTTATTGTATTTAGTCGGGCAGCCTCTGTGTTCATAAATAATTTTCTCATAAGGTAATATTTGATTTACCAGCCGCAGCCACTGCGCCACGGACGGAGGAGTGGACTGAATCCACTTGAGTGCTACCGCCTTCCTTGCCATAAAGAGCGTCTCCAGCAGCATAGTTCTTGTATGTCTAGGCCACAACTCCTCATCTAGAACCCCCAGAAGGCATATCAGTGGATCGCACGGGACCGGCACCGACAGCACCGCTGACAAGATGTCCGTCACCTGCTGCCAGTACCTAGTGATCTCCGGGCAGAGCCACAGGACATGAACAAAGTCAGCGTGTGGAGCTGACGTGGGCACCCGATGCATGGCATGCAGCCTGACAGGAGTGAGATAGAATTGATGAAACATATAAAGATGTATCAGTTTATTGTTACTCACAGGGGATACCAGTAAATGGGCTGAGCAAGCCTCCTCCCACTCCTCATCTCCCAGATTAGGGATAAAAGCCTGCCACTTAGCACGTACCTCCAGAGGGGCCCCTCCTGCCACGGTAGATAATAATCGCTGGTATAGAGCAGAGATAAGGCCCTTAGGGCCCTGAGATCTCAACACCCCTATTAATGGGTATGTAGAAATGTTGGTTCCCTGAACTCCAAACTGAGCCTGCACTAGGTGTCTTAACTGTAGAAATCTATAGAAGGCAGTACGTGGCAGTTCATGTTTTCTTTGCAGGGTCTCAAAAGAAGTGAGTGTGTTATCGTCATACAAGTTGTCTATGAAGGCCACTCCCCAAGTTTCCCAGAACTTGGAATCTGTAAACTGTTTCAACTGGGGAACATGGGATTGTGCCAGAGTGGCAGAGCATCATTAATCGCCTGGAAATTTGTATGTTTCTTGACCTCCCTCCAGACTGATCGGGCCAATACCACTATAGGGGGAAGCCCGCCTCCCAATACGGTTAGGGGGGCTTCTAATGCTATGAGAAGGTGATCCAGTTTGAGGATATAAGCTAGGTATGTTTCCACCACTAACGCCGTGATCGGCTCCAGCCAGTCTATCAGGTGGCGCAGCTGACCAGCTAGATAATAAAGATAAAGATTCGGCAATGCCATACCCGCATCTATTTTGGAGCGCTGCAGAACCAACAATTTTATCTAACGCCTATAGCTGGCCCAGAGGAATGGTACTATAAGTGCATCCAGTGCTTTAAAGAACGATTTGGGAACAATGATGGGCATATGGGATGTCACGTACAGGCACTTGGGCAGTAAAATAATTTTTATGATGTTGATCCTACCCGCTACCGACAAGGGAAGCTTACTCCACACCTGAAGCTTAGTTTTAATCAGTGACATAAGGGGGTCCAAATGCATTGAGGCGGCATCAGAAGGGGTCAGGGTGATAACAACGCCTAGATATTTGAATGAAGTTACCACCTTTAGCGGGCACCCTGCGTCTATCTCGGAACGGGCCTTCAGAGACAGAGGCATCAGAGCTGACTGCTGCTAGTTAATTTTAAGGCCAGAATACTGACCGAACTGGTCATTAATTTGCATTGCCACTACCATTGAGGCGCCAGCATCCTGCATATATAAAATAAGGCCATCCGCATATAACCCTATGGTGTCAACCCTGTCTCCCATAGTTATACCCTTAAAAAGGGGCGACTGCCAAAACCGCAATGCCAGCGCCTCAATGGCCACCGCAAAGAGCAGTGGGGACAAAGGGCAGCCCTGCCTGGTACCCCGATATAGTTGTATCCTTTGGGACAACTGTCCATTAACCAAAAGATTGGAAGTAGGATCTCTATAAATGATGGAAACCCATTGCTGAAACCTGTCCCCGAAGCCAAAGGAACGTAAAGTAGCCATAAGAAATCGCCATTCGATAGAATTGAAGGCTTTCGCTGTGTCTAAAGAGGCCAAGGCACAGGTCTCAGGTAGGTATTTTTTAAGTTGGACTATTAGTTGGGTTCTCCTGATATTAATAGAAGTGGATTTCCCATGCATAAAGCCTGTTGGGTCCGAATGTATTATATTTAAGATTACTTTGTTTAGACACTTGGCCAAGATCTTTGTCAAAATTTTATAGTCAATATTCAACAAAGATATCGACCTATACGACCAACAGTCTGCCAGGTCTTTATCAGGCTTTGGAATAAGAACCACTGTAGCCGAATACATGGACTGTGGCAACCGTCCATCCTCAAACGCAGTGGAATATACTTGTGCTAGAACTGGCGCTAGGATATCTAGATATCTGCGATAGACCTCTAATGGTATCCCGTCTGGCCCTGAAGCCTTTCCCTCTGCCATATTGGCCACAGCCTCCCTGATTTCGTTCTCAGTTATCCCTGCGTCCAAGTCTGCGCCCTGTTCCTGAGTCAAGGTGGGGAACACCAAGTCAGAGAGGTAATTGTCAATGTCTGCATCACTGTACATAAGGGTAGAGCTGTACATATTCGTGTAGAATTCGTGGAAGCTTGCAAGAACTTCCCCAACTGAGCGCGCCTCTGACCCATCCGCACGTATTATTTTAGTTACTGTCGAGCTCCCTCTCTGCTGCCTCGCCATGTGAGCCAGCAATTGACTCGACTGATTCCCACCTTCAAAATATTTCTGCTGAGTGTAAAAGGATTTCCTCTTGGCGTCAGCTGAGATATGACCTGAGCATAACCTAGATATATATTCCCAGTGGATGCGGTCAGAGTCGGTGGGGGCTGCCAGCTAGGTCCGTTCGGCCATACGGTACTTATCAGCTAAATCTTCCTCATCTTGTCGGGAAGACCTTTTAATAAAGGCTATAGTAGACCTAAGGGCGCCTCTCAAGTACGCCTTCAAGGCATCCCAGAACACCAAGCTCCTGTCTGAACCATGGGCATCCAAGAAGGCCTCCAACTGGTCTGGTATCCAGTCATTAGAACCAATCTGGCTCAACCAAAAAGGCTGAACCTTCCATGGTTGTCAGATACCACCCCCTCCCATGTCCACCTTTAATAATAGGGGTGAGTGGTCTGATACCCCCCTGGGCAGGTAGGATATGGAGGACAGTTTAGCAAGGAGCTTGTCATTTCCCAATGCCAAATCTATCCTGGACAAACGCCCCCTGCTGGGTATTGACCAGGAGTATTCTCTAGCCGTGGGGTTCAATACCCGCCACATGTCTTTCCAGCCAAACTCAGCAACCAGCGATGCAAGGATCGATACGGAGCAAGGCTTTGCAGACAAAGGGGGTCCGTGTCTATCCAGGCTAGGATCCATAAGCAAATTAAAGTCTCCTATACATAAGAGCATGGCCTCACGGACCACCTGAATACTAGCCGGGGGGGGTTGTAGACAAACAAAATCACAAATGGCAGGGCATGCAGCTGGGCTCTGATGAATACGTATCTTCCGTTGGGGTCCATCCGTAGCCGCACACATTCCCACTGGACTGAACGGTGTACCAACACCGACACCCCCCTCGAATAAGAGTGGCAGGAGTGGGCAGACCATTGCACCCATGGCTTACGCAAATATTCCAGGTGCTCCGGGACCAAATGGGTCTCCTGAAGACAGATCACCTGAGTTTTGGATTTGAGGAGAGTAGAAAACACCTGAGTGCGCTTGTGTGGATTACCCAGACCACGCACCTTCCATGACAGAAAAGCTTTAAGGTCAGCCATCCTTCAGATCATCTGGAACGCACGGAGTCTTGGAGACTGAGGTCATACAGCCACTTCCCATGTCTTGTGTACCATATTAAATCCATGCATGTATCTTGAAACATTAAAATAATAAACTGAACATTTCGGCTTATAGCCAACTTAATAAGTCTTGTATACCATAACTGTACACACTGTCGTGCATAAATAACAATCCAAAACGGGGCATTACTCGCACAATGCCACAGCATTTGCGGGAGTAATTCGTGGCGGCTGCCATCCCGTATATTCTCTTGCCAAACATCAACAAAAAAAAAAAAACAGAAGGAAAAAGGAAAAAAAACAAAAGGGAGGATACTGTTATTCATCATAATGTCCCCCATTCCCCAGGTCCAGAGATATGCATATAGGAGGGAACAAGGAATCAAGCCATTATCCCTCCCTCCTCATGAATCTGCAAAACATCTGCTTGTGTATGTATAAAGATGTATGTTCAACTTGGACCACACGAGGGCAGTAGGGTTTCAGCAGTTGACTAAACAGACCTGAACTTACATATCATAAGGGGTTAGATCAGTAGAAAAAGTGAATAGGAGATTTCTTCTCTACCCTCCCCTTGTCCCTTCAAAAAAAAAAAAAAAGGGTGAGTTACAGAGGATGCACTTGAGGAGAACATTGCACTGTCCCATCTATAAGTTTGTGCAGCATCGCTTGTATCTTGTTTACAGGGAAAGATCCCTCCGTGGATCGGGAAGGCAGGGAAACAACAGAGTTTCAACGATGGGGGAGCGATGTCCCAGCCCCTCCCCAGGGAGAGATGCAGGAGAGATGCAGGAGAGAACATGAAATCCCCCCCCCAAAAAAAAAGATGGGCAAAGCTTTGTACAATAGAGAAAACATAGGGGGGGGGGGGAAACAGACATCTCAGCTCCCCTCCCAAGAAGGCATCTGTTTAGTAGATAAATGTACTCACAGGGCAACCGATCAGCCAGCAACACAACTACGGGCTGCTCCAAAACAGGTAAGGGTGATCCGGCCTGCATCCGAAGTTGGGGTGTGGAGGTTAGGGTGGGCGCCGCTTCGCATCCAGCCAGGACCGTGCATCTCCAGGGGTATTGAAGAAAACGATCTTGCTGCCATCCACGACCCTCAGCCAAGCCGGGTAAGCCATGGAGTAGATGATGCCTCCCTCTCGCATCTTGTGTTGACATCAGTAAATATTGCTCTTTTTTTGCAGCTCAATGGAGAAATCCGGAAAAATTTACACCAATGTGTTTTCAAAACGGATCTCTCCCTTCTGTCGGGCTTTGCGGCGTATTAGATCTAGTTCCCTGCAGTTTAATAGTCTAGCCAGCAGTGGCCTAGAAGGCGCCCCAGGAATAGGAGGTCTAGCCGGGACCCGATGAGCTCTTTCCACTGCAAATGCAGAGGAGAACTTGGCATCCGGAAAGGTGGCGTGGAGCCACGTCTCCACAAAATCTCCCGGGGTCTGGCCCTCAGCCTTCTCAGGGAGCCCCACAATCCGGAGGTGGTTGCGTCTCATCCGGTTTTCAAGGTCGTCTGCCTTCTGGGCCCAGAAGGAGACGTTCTGCTCAGCGGCTGATACGCAACCAGGGAGAGGGGAGAAGTCATCCTCCAGGGTGGATATGCGCCGCTCAGTCTCTGCCACCCGCTCCCTGATCCGCTGCATATCATGGCGCATGAGGCCTATATCGACTCGAATCTCCTCCATCTTTCCAGTCAGGGAAGCGCTGCTGGAGGTGATCGCTTCCAATAATTGTGCCTGAAGTTGCTCGAGGGTTAGCTTACCGGGCTTGTTGAGCATGTGCCCTGCTTAGGAGTGGCCTCCGCTGCACTGCTTCGTGTCTGAGGAGGCCCGCTGCCTCCGCCATCTTGCTTCTCCATGCGGGCAAACTCCTTAAGACGCTCTGCCGGGGTAGATGAACCGGCTTTGCTCACAATACCAGGCTGTGTCGAGGCAACAGAGCTTAGGGATCGCAGTGGTGATGTTCGGTGGAAGAGAACTGCTAGGAATATGCAGGATGATGAAGGATTCTACGGGCGGCTGAGAGAGCTCACCTCAGTGTCGACGGTAGCCACGCCCCCCTCCTCCACCATCTTTTTAACAACAAAACTATAACATATATAAGTACATGGTGCAGACTCTCCTATGCGAGCAACTGCTGCCTTACCATAAAGGGACTAACACAGTAGAAGTAGGAGAGGGTTTTTTTTTTTGCCTTTATAGAAATCCTGTTGTGGTTGATATCAGAATCATGTGTAGACTGTGTGGCCTCAACTAACAATGTTCTAGGTATGCCCCCTAATGCATGTCACCCCGCCCACCAGGGGCTTGGTCACAGAAAGTTTGAGCAGGACTAAAGCTTATATACGCATCATTGGCCGTGAGAAGGTGTAAGGAGATTTTGTTTATAATCAGTGTTGGCAAAGGGGATGTGTTAAAAAAAGGGTGGGGGGGGGTGGAAACATTAAAGGGTGAACGGTGGAAAATAACTAAGAATATGATGGGGAAAAAAGTAAAACATTTATAGGAAGTAGAAAAATATGAATAAATAAGAAAATAATAATGAAGTGAGAAAAATGAAAATAATATGAAAACAATAATAAAGTTATCCGGAGAAAGGGAAAATATAAAAATATAAATTTAAAAGAAAAAATAATTAGAAAATGGAAAATAATAAGTGTTGAAGCAAAAAAAAGTGTCAATTTGAATTTGAAATTTAGACTTACACCATGGTTACATAGTTACATAGTAGTTAAAGCTGAAAAAAGACAACAGTCCATCCAGTTCAACCTGTGTAGGTGTACTCTTGACAGCACCCATATCCCTGTATGTTGTACTTATTGAGATATACATCCAAGAGTTTTTTTAAATATATCCATACTCCCCACAGTCACTAGTTGTGGGAGAGAGTTCCTCATCCTTATTGCCCTGACAGTGAAGAACCCCTTACGAATTGTAAGATTAAACCTTTTCTCTTCTAGTTTCAATGTGTGTCCCCTTGTCCTTCTACATTCCCTGAGACTGAACAGTTTATCTTTTATGCTTGAATCCCCATTGAGATATTTATAGATCGCAATCATGTCCCCTCTCAAGCGTTGCCTCTCCAGAGAGAATAAGTTTAGTGCTTGCAAGCATTCCTTGTAAGTAAGGTCTTCCACAGTTTGGTTGCCCTCCTTTGGACTCTCTCCAGCTCCAGTATATCCTTTCTGAGGACTGGTGACCAGAACTGGACAGAATACTCCAGATGTGGCCTTACCAGGCTTTTATAAAGTGGCAGAATTATAGTTTTATCCCTGGAGCATATCCCCTTATTTATGCATGCTAATATTCTACCTGCTCTGGTTGCTGCAGCTTGACATTGCATGCTATTGCTCAGTCTGTCATCTACTAGGACCCCCAGATCCTTCTCCATTCTTGATTCCCCTAGAGTCTCTCCCCCTAGTGCATACTTTGCATTTATGTTTTTTGCCCCCAAGTGCATTACCTTACATTTCTCTACATTAAACCTCATTTGTCATTTTTCTGCCCACTCCGTTAATTTGTTCAGGTCATTCTGTAAAATGTCAATATCCTGTTGTGATGTTATCGCCCTGCTTATCTTTTTATCATCAGCAAAAACCGAGATTGAGCTATTAATCACTTCCCCCAGATCATTAATGAATAAATTGAATAGAATTGGTCCCAAGACAGATCCTTGGGGTACCCCACTCGTCACTCCAGACCAGTCTGAGTACACATTATTAATTACCATCCTTTGGACACGCCCCTGTAACCAGTTCTCTACCCAAGAACAGACCTTCTGGTCCATGCCTGCAGACCTCAGCTTGTAAATCAAGCGTTTATGGGGAACGGTGTCAAAAGCACTGTGGCAAGGGGTATTTGCGAACTAAATGTTCGACTCCAGACGTCCG
>BLSH010354002.1:101073-121919 GCA_018402905.1 Glandirana rugosa | reverse complement strand
TCCTTCTTTTGACCCATTTTGCCAAAGGAAATGAAGTTGCCTAATAATTATGCACACCTGATATAGGGTGTTGATGTCATTAAACCACACCCCTTCTCATTACTGAGATGCACATCACCTAATATGCTTAATTGGTAGTAGGCTTTCGAGCCTATACAGCTTGGAGTAAGACAACATGCATAAAGAGGATGATGTGGTCAAAATACTCATTTGCCTAATAATTCTGCACACAGTGTAGTCTCTAATTATCCCCTCCAATAACTTACCGATTATTGATGTTAGGCTGACTGGCCTGTAATTCCCAGGAATATGTCTCTGCCCTTTTTAAAATATTGGCACCACATTGGCTTTCCTCCAATCGGCTGGTACCAATCCCGTCATTATACTATCCACAAAGATTAGGAACAATGGCCTGGCTATAACCTGACTAAGTTTCCAGAGGACTCTCAGGTGTAAGCCATCTGATCCTGGTGATTTATTTGTATTAAGTTTCTCTAATCTTTCTTTGACTCCCGCCTCAATTAGCCACGAGGGTATGTCCTGTGCTGTGGCACTAACAGTATAGTTGCGGTCGGTAAACCCCTCCTTTTCCTGCGTAAAAACTGAGGAGAAGAAAGTATTTAATATAGTTGCCTTTTTTGTGTAATCTGTGACCATCCTCCCATCATCATCTTTTAAGTGTGCAATGTGCTTTGGTTTTGCCTTTTTATTATTAATATATTTAAAGAATTTCTTTGGGTTTTTTTTTACTCTCCTCCACTATGTGTTTCTCATAATCCTTTTTAGCCGCCCTGATTGCATTTTTGCACTTCTTATTACATTCCTTGTAGTTTTGGAATTCAGAAGGTGTCCCACCCCCCTTTATAAGGCCAAGTTTTTCTCTTTAATGAGGCTTTTCGCATTACTGTTTAACCACCTAGGTTTGACCTTTGCCCTTTTATATTTATTGCCCACTGGATTGCACTGTGCGATACCCTTGTTTAATATGCTCCTAAAGCATTCCCATTTTTCTTCCGTGTTAATTTTTTCTAGGACTGTCCCAATTTATGTCCTCAGTAATGACCGCAGCCTTGAAAAATTGGCCCGCTTAAAGTTTAGTGTTTTAGTGCTGCCCGCTTGCCTCTTTTTTTCTTGTGATTTACACTAAATGCTATCATTCTATGGTCACTAGATCCCAAATTATCGCGTATCGCCACATCTGCGACCAGATTTGGATTGTTCGTAATTAATAGATCTAATGGCATTCTTTCTAGTTGGGGAATCCACCAATTGGGACATGAAGTTGTCATGAAATGACGGGCCTTTAATGAGTGTGCTGTCCCCTCTGCCCAGTCAATATCGGGATAATTGAAGTCCCCCAGTATGATTACATTTCCCAATTTCGCTGCCATTTCTAGCTGGGAAAGTAGTCCCAGCTCCTCCTTTAGGTTGGGAGGCCTGTAACATACCCCAACTAATAATATCCCATTTACCTCCCCTCTATGAAGTTCAACCCATACTGATTCCACCTCCCCCCTCATCCTGTCCATAATGTCACTCCTCTCTACCACCTTTATATCATTTTTGACATATAGACAAACCCCTCCACCCCTTCTACCTTCCCTATCCTTTCGATACAATGCATACCCCTGTATATTGGCCAGCCAATCATGTGAGCTGTCAAACCAAGTTTCAGTTATTCCCACAAGGTCTAAGTCCTCCTCGTGTAGCAGTAGCTCCAGTTCCTCCATTTTGTTAGCTAGGCTCCTAGCATTTGCGTAAACGCCCCTTAGTGTTGTATGAGCGCACATTTTCTCCATATGTTTCCTCTGGCTCAGTTCAGGAGTTGTCACCTTATTCACTCGCAATTTAGTTGCTTTGGTAGTAATATCACTGCTGACCCCACTATACCCCACTGTCCCCTGCTTACTACTGGCTATTGTTTCCTCTGACCCCCCTCCCATTAACTAGTTTAAAAGCCCCTCCATCTTTGTGGCCATCTTTCTTCCCAGTAGAGCTGTACCATCCCCATTAAGGTGCAGCCCGTCCTTACTAAAGAGCCGGTAACCGACCGAGAAGTCGACCCAGTTCTCCAGGAACCCAAACCCCTCTTTCCTACACCAATTCCTCAGCCACCTGTTCAATTCCCTAATATCCTGCTGCCTCTCTGGTGTGGCTCGAGGTACAGGTAGTATTTCAGAGAAAACTACCTTGGAGGTCCATTTCCCTAAGTCCCTGAAATCATTTTTTAGGACTCTCCACCTTGCTCTCACTTTGCCATTGGTACCGACATGTACCATGACCGCTGGGTCCTGCTCAGCCCCGCCCAATAATCTGTCTACTCGATCCGCGATGTGCGGAACCCGTGTGCCTGGTAAACAACATACTGTTCGGTGACCACGGTCTTTCTGGCAGATTGCCCTCTCTGTTCTCCTGATAATCGAGTCCCCCACTACCACAACCTGTCTAACCTTACCTGCACCTCTACCCCCTCCTTGCTGGGGCAGCTAATCCCCTGGCAGCTAGGGGAGGTCGCCTGCTCCAGTACTGCCACCTCTGTGCCTGCATCCCCAGCATCATGCAACCTGGCATATTTGTTGGGGTGTACAAACTCAGGACTGGCCTGCCTAGCGCCCTTCCCCCTACCCCTCCTCCTAGTTGTCACCCAGCTACCTACCTCTGGCTCCTGTGCCTCCATGTCTCCTACCTCCTCTAGGCTGGCCCCTGCCAGCACCTGCTGGGTAATGTCCAGGCTTCTTTCCAGGTTGCTGATGCTTCTCAGTGTTGCTACCTGATTCTCCAGATCCAGTATCTGTGCTTCCAGAGAAACAAGTTCCTTACATCTC
Organism: Glandirana rugosa; assembly: GCA_018402905.1. Classification (NCBI taxonomy): domain Eukaryota; kingdom Metazoa; phylum Chordata; class Amphibia; order Anura; family Ranidae; genus Glandirana; species Glandirana rugosa. The sequence continues at coordinate 119,094 of BLSH010354002.1, read as the reverse complement.
GCACAACAGTATTCGCCCTCGACTGGTACGTCAAGGAACGCATACATGGAGCAGGACGTGCACTGAGTGGCTTCACCAATCCTGTCGGACATTTTCCCACTATTCTTTTGGGGATGATTAGAAGACTAGCTATTGGTAACCTACACTACTCCCTGACTCTAGTTCCTGGTATCAAGCTCCTCCCGGTACCAAAAGGGTACTCCTAGAGCCCCCCCTTGGTACTTCACAATGCTCAGATACTTACAATGCTCAGATACTCACAATGCCCAGATACTCCCAATGCCCAGATACTCCCAATGTCCAGATACTCCCAATGCCCAGATACTCCCAATGCCCAGATACTCCCAATGCTCAGATACTCCCAATGCTCAGATACTCCCAATGCTCAGATACTCCCAATGCTCAGATACTCCCAATGCTCAGATACTCCCAATGCTCAGATACTCACAATGCTCAAATACTCACAATACTCAGTTACTCACAATGCACCCCTCAGTGTCTCCACTTCACACAATCAGCCTGTCAGTCAGTCCTTTCCTAGTTAAGTTGCGTTTCACTGCTCCTCAGCTGCTCATGTAAGCTGACTCCTGCAGGCCCTGTCAGCTCCCTCAGTCCCCGGTCAGCATTTTTAACATGTTTAGAGCAAAAGACTATGAGTAATTTATTTTGAGATTGGAGATCACTTTGAATTGTTCCAAGACTGCCAGCAGAATAGGTGTGGTCGGCGAGGTAAGGAAGAGAAGGACATCATCGGCAAAAGCTGTGATTTTAAACTCTCAATCTCGTACCCTTATTCCCAAGATGTTTGGGTTAGATCTAATAGATCTAAGGAGGGTTTCAAGCGTAAGAATATACAACAGGGGGGAAAGGGGGCACCCCTGCCTAGTGCCATTATGGATCGAGAAGGTCTCCGACAGGCGGCCATTCACTTTGATCCTCGTGCTCGGTTTGTGGTACAGGGACATGATGAACGAGCACATACATTTCCGTATTCCCAGGTACACCAAAGTAGCATCCATGTAGTCCCAGGCCACTCTGTCGAAGGCCTTCTCCGCATCCATGGCCAGAAAAAACCCTCCTGCTTAGAGCTAGTTAGACAATGATGCAGATTTAACGCTTTGATGGCATTGTCCCTGGCTTCCCTGCCAGGGACAAATCCAACTTGTTCCAGCCCTACCCATGCTGGCAAATGGTAGGACAGTTGGGTGGCGAGGATCTTGGCAAAAAGTTTGACATCGATGTTCAACAGAGAGATTGGTTTGATAGCTTGCAACATTCGATGGGTCCTTCCCCTCCTTAGGTATAACCACCACATATGCCTCCAGGAGTCCCCGGGAGTCATAGGGAGTGTTAGCCAGGTTATTAAATGCAGCGAGAAACCTGGGAGCTAGAAGGTCAGAGAAACTCTTGAAGTATTGGACAGGAAAGCCATCCGGCCCTGGACTCTTGCCAGGTTTCATGGCCTTAAGGGCTGCCTCCAGCTCCTCTTGGGTCAACGGGGCCTTCAGAGCCCAGGCATCTGTCTCCGACAGGGCCCTGGGTCCATGTTAGCTTAAGAACTCCCTGATAATCTCTGCACATTTGGGAGGCGCGATGGGATCTGTTTTACAAGAACTGAGGTCATAAAGTTGGCTGTAAAATTGTTGGAACTGTCTGGCTATGTCAGCATTGCTATGATGTTGACCTCCCTGTGCATCTGTAATGTGGTGGACGGTCGACGCAAGTTGACACTGCTAAGCAGCTCTGGCCAGCAGACGCCCCGGCTTGTTCCCCAGCTCATAGAACACTTTGTGTGAAAGCATATATTGGCAACGAGCCCGTTTATGCAGTTCCTCAATCAGGAGCACTCGCGTCTCCGATAGTACTTGGGCTGTTTGAAGCGCTAAAGAGCGATTGTGCTGTATTTCCAAGGAGCGTATTTTATGTGAGAGGTCTGTGATCCTAGCATTGTGGTCTCTTTTTTTCCTAGCTGAAATGGCTAAAAGTTGACCCCTAATGACACATTTGTGTGCCTCCCACTGCATCAGTGGGGACACTTCAGGTGTGTCATTGTGTTGGAAGAACTCCGATATACCTTGCCTCAGGGCCGACAAGTCCACCGGATCTGATAGGAGGGGCGCGTCCATCCTCCAGGTCTTGGTAGAGGTAACGTGCTCTGGGAAGTTAAGAGTGGCGGTGACAGTGTGATGGTCCGAGAGAACCAGGGCCTCAATAGTTGTGTGTTGTAATAAGATAAGGTCCGGTTGTGAGAGGAAGAGATAGTCCAGTCTTGTATACCTGTGGTGTAATGGGGAGTAAAAGGTGTAGTCACGGTTTTGTGGGTGTAAAGTCCTCCAGGTATCATGCAAGGCAAGAAATGCAAGTTGTAGCTTGATCTGTTTCAGAGCGGAGTATGGAAGGAACGTAGTCCCAGTGGAGGTATCTAAGAGCGGATCTAAGGGGATGTTGAGGTCACCCCCGAAGATTATTATCCCTGATTTAAAAAGTGTTGAGTGATGACTTCTCGTATAAAGGGGACTTGCTTTGTGTTGGAGCAGTAGACGTTGGCCAACGTAACAGGTTTGTCATGCCATGTGCCCTTTACGAATAGGTATCTGCCCTCCTTGTCTGTCAACTGGTCAGTGGCAATAAAATGGCTAGACTTGGAGAGGAGAATCGAGACTCCCTTGGATTTCGAGGTTGGGCACGGGGCATGAAAAGCCTTGGTGTAGCGAGCATTATGGAGCCTTGGGACCGATCCACCCCTAAAGTGGGTCTCCTGTAGGAAAATAATCTGAGCCTGTTGTCTCGCTGCTTCTGCCAGAATACTGCTCCTTTTTTCTGGGGTATTTAGACCCCGTGTATTGAGCGAGTGTGAGAGGGGTCGAATGTAATTTAGGATGCTCCATCGGAATAGCTCACCTGGAGGGGGTCTGGAGCTTTACACGTATGTTAACTTGTATAATGGCAAGGTGTCGTTTATCAAGGCCCTCCATGCCGCTACCGTGGGAGGGTCCGCTTTCTTCCAGTTAATCATTATTATTTTCCTTGCATAGTATACCGCATAGAAAATAAACATTTTAACATGAGTATTGGTAGGTATATTATCGGTTATCCCAAGTAGTAGGACCAGGAGATCCAGAGCCAGGGCCACTCCACTAATCCTGCTAATGTCGGCGACCACCTCCTGCCAATATCCCTGGAGCATCTGGCATGATGTATGAAGTTGCCCACCTCCACCCGGCACCTCAGACACATATCATCTCCAGTATTATATATGACTGAGAGCCTCTGTGGTGTGTAGTACACCCGATGTAAAAATTTCAACTGTACAAATTTGTCTTTGGCAGAAATCAAGAGGGGAATAAACTCGTGGAGGCATTCAGTCCAATCTTCGTCTGTGAGAGATGGTATATCCCATTTCCAGGCCTGATCTGTCCTATCTTTCCTTCCCCCACCCCCAGCACGTAAGTTTGAGGTAAATAGATGAGAGTGTTCTGTCAATATTCCGCGCAGTCAGGAGTTGTTCCACTGAGTGGGATTCAAAGGTGATGGGATCAGGAAACTGCACTCTCAGAGCATGCCGCAACTGCAAGTACCTGGAGTACATCCAGGATGGAAGCAGATATCAGTTTTTCATCTCCGTAAAGGTAAGATTCATGAAGATTCATTGACGCCTTATACTCTGAAACTTTAAGGACGCAAGACGAAGCTCCTCCTTAAGCAGACACCATTTTGGAAACAGCAGCCATCTTAGGGATCTCTGGTAATCACCATTTTAAGTGTAGGCAAATGACACACAAGAACAGCCCTCTCAACAAAGGAGGCTCCTGACAAATCTGAAATGGAGCCATGCATTGTACCAAGTATTCAAAAAAAAAAGGTAGCCGGCAACTCCAGAATCCAATATAATGAATAATCTTTATTTTTAGTGTGGGAGATTAGTTCATGGGGATCACCTTTCCTTAGAAAAAGGCAGCATGCAGGCAAACTTTTCTTAAAATGTTGGTGGCTTGCCAGTTCTATATAGCAAAGGTTGCAAGTAATAAAAACAAACAAAATAGCAAAAAAACAAGTCCTTTCCATCCGACGCAAAACTATACAGCAGGTTACCTTACTATGCGGTGCCGGGCTTGTCCCAGACACCCCCAAAAAAAGCATATGCAAACCATTCTTTTTAGAGTCCTGGAGCAACCAATTCCGAAAGTATAGCTCTCTGAGGGGTGTTTCTGAGTCTCAGGCCAGAGCAAACTGTGTTCTCTTTCTGGTCGTTTAAAGTAGCTGAAGGAGGATTTGAGTATACCAGAAACTCCGGGCCGGAACCAGCTCTGCCACGGCGGCTGGTAAAAAATGGGCTGGATTCTCTCTAGTCCATCCCAAGTGAACGCATGCAAGGCGACAGATATCGGCCGTCTGCTATCTAACGTCGCATATCGTCCCCCTCTGTTCAAGCCCCTGCGGCTGAGCAACTGTCACACCCATACAGCGGACCTGGGAAAGGACATCTGCGTTGTTCTGCAGCCTCCCCTCCCTCTGCTCCACTGTATATTTGAACGGCTGTAGGGCCAGAAACCATCTTGTCACCCGACTGTTCTTCTCCCTATTGTCACACATCCACTTCAGGGGAGCATGGTCAGTGATCAGTCTAATTGGCCTCCCCAACAAATAATATTTTAGGGTCTCCAAGGCCCATTTGATAGCGAGACACTCCTTCTCTATAATGGCATCATTTTTTTCATGCCTGTTCAGCTTGCGGCTCAGGTATACAACCGGGTGCTCCTCCCCATGTCTGATCTGGCACAGTACAGCACCTAGAACCACATCAGAGGTGTCGGTCTGCACAACAAATTCTTTGGTGAAGTCCGGGAACACAAGCACCGGTTGTACCCACAGGGCTTGTTTCAACTTCTGAAATGCCTTTTCGGCTTCAGGGTTCCACTTTACCATAACCGACCCTCTACCCCTTATCAGGTCCGTCAGGGGGGAGGCAATGGTGGCAAAGTTGGGTATGAAGCACTTGTAGTACCTTGTGATTCCCAGTAATGCACGCACTTGCTTTTTAGTTGGGGTTAGGGCCATTTTTGGATCACCTCAAGCTTATTAATATGTGGCTTGACAAGTCCACGACCAATAATGTGGCCAAGGTATTTGGCCTCCTCTAGACCGATGGCACACTTTTTGGGGTTGGCTGTGAGACCTGCTTTTTTAAGGGAATCTACCACTGCTTGCACTCAGGGCAGATGCAATTCCCAATCTGGGCTGTGGATGACCACATCGTCCAAATAGGCGGCTGCGTAGGGGCGATGCAGCCTTAACGTTTTGTCCATCATTCTCTGGAATGATGCAAGGGCCAGCATGTAGACCAAACGGCATATGCTTGTACTGAAAGGAGCCCTCGGGAGTAGAAAAGGCTGTTTTCTCCTTGGCCGACTCTGTTAGGGGTATCTGCCAGTAGCCCTTAGTCAGGTCCAGGGTTGTTATGTACCGGGCCCCTCCCAACCTGTCCAAAAGTTTGTCAACCCGCGGCATCGGGTATGCGTCAAATGTAGACATGCTATTCAGCTTTCTAAAGTCATTACAGAACCTGATAGTGCGATCGGGTTTTGGGACGAGTACTATGGGGCTCGACCAGGCACTGCGGGACTCCTCTATCACGTCCAACTTTAACATGTTCTGGATCTCCTTTGCCACTGCCTCGCGCCTAGCCTCATGTATTCTATAAGGCTTCATATTTACGCAAACACCTGGCTCTGTGACTGTCATGCTGAATCACTGTGGTCAGACTGGGCAGAGGGGAGAAGAATATTCTATTTTTGGTCACAAACTCTCTAAAGTCCTGTTGTGCCACTGACAAGGATTCTGTTAGAGGGGCGTCAGGTGTCATTGGTACTTTTTGATGAGTTTATAAGGCCAACAAAGCTTCTCTGTCCTTCCACTGTTTTAAGAGGTTAATATGATAGATTTGTTCTGGCTTCCTTTTCCCTGGCTGATAAACTTTGTAGTTCACGTCCCCTACTCTTTTTCTAATCTCAAAGGGACCCTGCCACTTTGCGAGGAATTTACTTCCAATAGTGGGGAACAGCACCAGTACTCTATCCCCGTGGTTGAAAGTTCGGGTCTTGGCACCCCGATTATAAACCTTTCTCTGAGCCTCCTGGGCTTGCTCCATATGTTCCCGTACCAGGGGCATGACAGCTGCGATTCGATCCTGCATAGATGAGATATCCTCAATAATGCCTTCTGTGAGGCATGGACTCTACCACCCATGTTTATTTTGCGACATCTAGGAGTCCCCTGGAATTGGCTCACTGACTTGGTAGAGGAGGAGCTGTTGCAGAGTGCAGAGGAGTAGCTGTTGCAGAGTTTGCTTGGCGCAAGGTTGTTGTTTGTTTTGGCGTGAAGCCAAACACAGAGACCGGGCCAGAGGCAGCGGGCGACCCGGGAGACCAAAAGCGGGAGCAGCTGGGGAAGAGCGGAGCGGACCTGGGGAAGAGTGGATCGGACCCCCCCCCCCACACACACACGTGACAGCAGCGGGGTACGGGGTATTGAGAGCGGCGGCAGGAGCGGGGGCATCGGAGAACACAGGTGACAGACGGCCGGACCCCCCTCCCCCTGACCGAGGAAAGAAAGAAAAAAACGGCACTGTGACCGGAAGAGGCGCCGGTGAACAAGTCTGCAGAGCAGAGGGAAAGGGGGAGGGTGACAGACAGGCTAGGGGAGCAGCATGGCTGAGAGTCACTGACTGATATAAGTGTCCGATTACAGAGGTGGTTGTATAGAGAGACACAAATAGTAAAGAATTAACTGATATTACTGTGAGTACTGTGCATTGTGAGAACTGTGCATTGTGAGTACTGTGCATTGTGAGTACCTGTGTATTGTGAGTACCTGTGTATTGTGAGCACCTGTGTATTGTGAGCACCTGTGTATTGTGAGCACCTGCGTATTGTGAAGACTGTGAGCGCCTGTGTACTGTGAGCGCCTGTGTACTTTGAGCGCCTGTGTATTGGGAACGCCTGTGTATTGGGAGTATCCGAGTGCTGTGAGTACCTGAGTATTCTGTGAGTAGCGGGTGCCTGAGTATTCTGTGAGTAGCGGGTGCCTGAGTATTCTGAGTAGCAAATATCTGAGTATAGTGAGTACCAGGGTATCAGGTGAGAGCCTGATTATTGGGTGAGTACCTGAGTATTGGACTGGTATCTGAGTAATATTGCGCGAGTACCTGAGTGTGGCGTGAGTACTGAGTGTAGCATGAGTACCGAGTGCTGTATGATGCCCAGCAGGTGTGGAGAAGCGATTCGGTGTACATCTTGTCACATGTTTGCGTTCCTTGATCATGCGATCGAGTGCGAATACTGCTGTACAAAATGTAAGAACGTTGTTTCCCTGGAAGCCCAGGTTCTGAATCTGAGGAAGCAACTGTCAACACTGAGGCGACTCTCCATAACTTAAGGAAAGTTGGGATCGTACTAGGCAGGGGCCAGCACAGAGGCGGGTGGAGACAGAGGTGCAGGCACCAGAACAGAGTAGTTGGGTGACAGTTAGGAAGGGTAGAAGGGAAAGAGTCAGGGAGGCTGACCCTGGGCTGGAGCATCCCAATAGATACACCCCGTTGTGTGATATTGCGGAAACCAGCCAGGAATCAGCATCGCTGGAGCAGAGTGGCGCCTCTTGCTGCCAGGGGAGTAACTCCTCCAGCGAGGGTGGGGATGAAGTCAGGCAGAAGGAAAGACAGGTTGTGGTGGTAGGGGACTCAATTCTTAGAAACACAGAGAGGCCAATCTGTCACAAAGACCTGAAGCACCGAACTGTAAACTGTTTACCGGGCGCTCGGGTTTGGGACATCACGGATCGGGTGGACAGATTGCTGGGAGGGGCTGGGGAAGACCCGGCTGTCATGGTACATGTTGGCACCAATGACAAAGTTAGAGGTAGGTGGAGTGTCCTAAAAAAAGATTTTTAGGGACATGGGAGAAAAATTGAGGCTTAGGACCTCCAAGGTAGTATTCTCAGAAATACTACCGGTACCTCCAGCCACACCAGAGAGGCAGCGGGAGATTAGGGAAGTCAACAAGTGGCTGAGGATCTGGTGTAGAAAGGAGGGTTTTGGGTTCCTAGAGAACTGGGCCGATTTCTCAATCAGCTACGAGCTCTATAGAAAGGATGGGCTGCACCTAAATGGGGAAGGTGCAGACCGGCTGGGAATAAGGATGGACGAAAAGTTAGAGGGGCTTTTAAACTAGGAAACGGGGGGGAGGGTCCAGACTTAGAAATAGCCAGAGTGGAACAGAGTTCAGAGGGTAGTATTGGAGGGAGGAGTGATAGGCCGAATAAAGATTTAAAACCCGAGGCAAGTAGTGTAACAAGTCCTACATGCAAACGAGGAATACCAAGCAAGGAAGCAGTAGGCGTCCAGACAAAACTACTTGGCTTGTTCACTAATGCCAGAAGTCTGGCGGACAAGATGGGAGAACTAGAGTTACTACTGTACGAGGAGGAATTCGATTTTGTGGGAATTTCAGAGACTTGGTTCAACAGCTCTCATGATTGGCTGGCTACCATTCAGGGGTATTCCCTATATCGCAGGGAAAGGGAGGGCAAAAAATGGGGAGGGATATGCCTGTATATAAAAAATGACATAAAAATTAATGTGAGAGATGACATTACTAGTGGTTCTGGGGAGGAAGTTGAAGCCTTATGGGTAGAGCTACAAAGGGAAGATACCAGGGGGAAAGTATTACTGGGAATATGCTATAGGCCCCCTTATCAGAGGGAGGAGGGGGAGGCGGACCTCCTATCGCAATTTGAAATAGCGGCTAGGATGGGAAGTGTTCTTATAATGGGGGATTTTAATTACCCAGATATTGACTGGAAGGAAGGTACTGCACGTTCAGCTAAGGCTCGCCATTTCCTAAATGTCCTGCAGGACAATTTTATGGGTCAGCTGGTAAATGCACCAACAAGAGATAAAGCATTACTAGACCTTCTGATTACTAACAACACAGACCTGATCACAGACGTGGAAGTAAGGGGCAATCTAGGAAATGGTGATCACAGGTCAATTCATTTCAGTATAAATTACACAAATAGGAAACATAAGGGGAATACAAAGACATTGAATTTTAAAAGAGCCAACTTTCAGAAACTACGCTCCTTGCTGGAAGATGTTAAATGGGATAAAATTCTAGGAACTAAGAATGCAGAGGAAAATTGGGAGTGCTTCAAGAACATACTAAACAAAGGTATTAGCCAGTGTATCCCAACAGGAAATACAATAAAAAGAGCTAATCAAGGACCAGGGTGGCTTAACTCCGACATAAAGGCACACATAAAAGCAAAGGAGAAGGCCTTCAAAAAATACAAGGCGGAGGGGTCTCAGTCAAATTTTCACATTTATAAAACACGCAATAAGGAATGCAAAGGTGCAATCAGAGCAGCTAAGGTAGAACATGAAAGACATATAGCTGAGGAGAGTAAAAGGAATCCCAAGAAATTCTTTAAGTATATAAACAGCAAGAGAGGGAGGTCAGATCATATTGGCCCCATAAAGAATGAGGAAGGAAATCTGGTTACAAAGGATGGAGAAATGGCAAAGGTGTTAAACTCATTTTTCTCCTCAGTATTCACAAGGTAAACGGGAGGCTCAATCATTCAGAACTACAATGCTGGTCCTCACAACACATCACAGGAAGCACCCTCATGGCTGACTGAGGATAAAATCAGGAATAGGCTTTAAAAACTGAACACCAATAAGTCACCGGGCCCAGATGGCTTACACCCAAGGGTCCTTAAAGAACTAAGCCAAGTTATTGCCAGACCCTTGTACCTAATCTTTAAGAGCAGCTGATTGGAAGAAAGCCAATGTAGTACCTATATATAAAAAAGGACCAAGATATATCCCTGGGAACTACAGACCAGTTAGCTTAACATCAATAATTTGCAAGCTCTTGGAGGGAATAATAAGGGATTATATACAAGATTATTGTAACGAGAACGGTGTCATTAGCAGTAATCAACATGGGTTCATGAAGAATAGTTCTTGCCAGACCAATCTATTAACCTTCTATGAGGAGGTAAGCTGCCATCTAGATAAAGGAAGGCCTGTAGACGTGGTGTACCTGGATTTTGCAAAAGCATTTGATACAGTTCCACATAAACGTTTACTGTACAAACTAAGATCCCTCAACATGGATCAAAGGGTGAGCACCTGGATTGAAACTGGCTACAGGGGCGAGTCCAGAGGGTGGTGATAAATGGGGAATACTCAGAATGGTCTGGTGTAGAAAGTGGGGTTCCCCAAGGTTCTGTCCTAGGATTGATCCTATTCAATTTATTCATAAACGATTTGGAGGACTGGGTGACCAGCTCAATTTCAATATTTGTGGATACCAAGCTAAGCAGGGCAATTAATTCTCCACAGGATGTGGAAGCCTTTCAAGAAGATCTGATTAGGGGCATGGCTTGTGAGCGCTTGGAATGGCAGCCTAAGCCGCAAGCTCTCCGCACTGACCAGGGGGAAAAGCGACCACAGGCAGCATCCACCAGCCTAATTGTGCCCTTAAGTCCCAGTGACCGAGAGGACAACATGCAGCATAAAAGGAAGGAAGACCGGCAGCCACAAAAGCTTACCGACTTCTTCCTCAGACCGGCCCCGAACGAACGAGGCCTCCAAGATGGCGCCGACGCCGCGGCTGAACACAATGCGGCAGCATACATGGACCTTCCGGACGCTGACTCGGATGACAGCCGAGGGGCCCATCATCTACTCACTCCCTCAGCCCGACGCAGTCTGACATCTGCTAGCCCTGCCAAGGCTAGGATGCGCTTGGATGCCGCTCACCAGGACACAGTGAGTAATGGAGCACCGGCCTTAGCCTAGAACACAACCCGCAGCACCACATCGCATCGTTTCCCACATCAGGACAGCTGGTCCTGGATACAACCATGAAAGACATGTTATTGTCTTTACAGACTTCACTCATGTCCAGTATTTCATCTCTATTTGTCAAAGTCACCACCGAAATATGCCAAATTGAGGGCAGGGTTCAGCATCTAGAAGAAAAAATGTCTGACTGTACTCACACAGTAAATAACCTAGTTGATGCCTATACCGACATAAAAGGGGACATGTTATGGATCAGGGACAAGTTGGTCAACCTCGAGGACCGCAGCAGACGGAACAATCTGAAACTGTGTGGGGTCCCAGAGTCGGTTCTACCCCAAGACCTTCTAAAATATGCTACGGATCTGTTCTCGTCCTTGCTTCCCACGTTATCCCCGATGGACTTGATCATTGATCGGATACACAGGATTCCTAGGCCCAGCCACCTGGAGGACAATGTCCCTAGAGATGTCTTTATGAGAGTCCATTTTTTCTCAGTCAAGGAACAAATCCTGACCAAAACGCGTCAAACGTCCACCTTTCCAGCCCCGTACGAAAGGATCCAAATTTACCCTGATCTCTCTAAACAATACCCTACAAGCCCGCAGGGAGCTAAAGACAGTCACCAAAGCTTTGTCCAACCATAAGATATTGTACAAATGGGGCCATCCAGCCACAATTCTGACCACACACAACGGGAACACGCATGCTATCTCATCCCTAGAGAAAGGCATGCAGCTTCTCCACTTGTGGGGCATTGTGCCGGAGCTACCTGGAGAATCTGACTATACACCCAAGCGAGGAGTCCCACAACCCCAAAGATAGCATAACAAGGACGACCGCAGGCCCAGAAACAAGTGATGTCTGCCTAAGAGCAAATCTCTAGCAATCCCCTGGTCAGGCAAAATGCTCGACTTATTGAGTTCAGTTGACTTTACCCTCCTATCTTGAAGCGGCTACCTAGTTAACTCGCTGCAAGTTTCTTGTTAAAGTTGTTACAGATTATCTGACCATACGCCACTACTATAAGAAGTGGTGTAATATTCTATTGTCTCCCCTCTGTACACCGCCTCACCTCTTCTCTCCCCAGTTCTCTCTCTCTCTCCCCTGTCCTTGTCTATTTCTTCTCCTCCACTATCTCAAGCAGCCCACCAATCATCTCCTAAACCAGAGAATTCCCAAGAATTGGATTTCCACGCCGAAAGAAGACCAAACGCATAAACCTCGTGACGAGACCCATCTCAGCAACTCCAAGCATCTTCCTACAGACTACGGAACAGTGAGTTGACCCGCTTTGCACCCTACACACCCCTCACCATGCTGCTCAACATTTTGTCCATGAATGTAAATGGGCTGAATCACCCAGTAAAACGCGCCTCACTTTGAAATACGGCATTACAGCATAACAGTGACTTACTTTGTGTCCAAGAGACCCATTTTCTAAGAGATCAGCATCCACGATGCACCCACCCTCAGTTCACGCAATATTTTGAGGCCTCCTATACAAAAAAACAGAGAGGAATATTTATAGCCATTAGGAATACGGTGGACTTTCAGCTCCATCAGTCCATTACAGATCCGGAAGGACGCTATATAACCCTGATGTGCAAAATCAACTCAGTGGACTATACCCTAGTAACCCTGTATGCCCCCAACCAGAAACAAATACCTTTTATCAAAGCGGTTATCAAATCCGCGAAAAAACTTCAACATGGACATCTTCGCCTATGTGGAGATTTTAATATTGTCCCTGATACCAAGATGGACATGTCAGCTACTACTAGGAGATACGACTCCCCACTGGGGAGCCTTTTGACTTCCAGCGAGTTATTGGACGTGTGGAGGTGCTGTCACGCGAGCGAGAGGGACTATACCTATCTCTCTCCCGGTCACAACACCTACACGCGCATTGATTTGTTTATTTCTGACAGAATGCTTCTGAGAAGTGTACTTTCTTCAGCTATCCACGCTGTCACCTGGTCTGACCATGCACCTATTAGCATTACATTAGCAGATGATTCCAACAATCCGCACGCATATAGATGGCGTGCCAATTCCTATTTCCTACAAAACGACCCACACACAACCACCCTCTAGACACATCTTGAAAACTACTTCAACAGCAATGTTGACGATACAACAGACCCGGTGACAGTGTGGCTTGCCCATAAAGCAGTGCTAAGGGGTTATTTGATACAAATGGGATCTAGAGCCAAGAAGCAGAGATTCTTACGATTAGAGGAGCTTAACGCAGCAATAGTAGATGCAGACCAAAAGAATAAAGTCTCCCCCTACACATTTCTCCAAAACAAACTTTTCAATTTGCACCTCGAACTACGCTCCCTTCTGGAGTCTTTCGAGCGATCCCAGAGGAAACTAAAAGCCAAATCATACACTACAGGGCACAGAGCAGGTAAGGCTATGGCCTCCCGAATTAAAGGGCACCACATTAAAACTAGAATCACACAGCTAACTCATCCATTCACCAACAAAAAAAATTTGAAACCCCAAGATATAGCAGACACCTTCAGTCAATATTACCGCAAACTATACAACTTAAAAGACGACTCCCACACCCACCAACCAACATATCACGAAATACAAACATTCCTACATCATATCAACCTTCCCTCCCTAACACAGCGACAGATCAGCGATTTAAACAAACCTTTCACCACTTCAGAATTAGAGGATATTGTCTCTCATCTCCCTTCAGCCAAATCTCCCAGCCCCGACGGTTTCCCCGGGGAATACTACAAGCAGTTCCAAGAGATACTTATACCCCACTTAAAACAGGCCCTAAACCGAATCGCCTCCTCCTCCACCATCCCAGCTGTAATGTTAGAAGCCACTATAATCACTCTCCCCAAGCCTGATAAAGACCCTTCCCCCCCCCCCCGAAAAATTACCGGCCCATCTCGTTATTGAACCTGGATCTGAAAATATATGCTAAACTACCAGCCAATAGATTGGCTACCTTACTCCCAACCCTTATCCTTGATGACCAAAATGGGTTTACGAGAGGACGACAATCCTCAGATGCCACCAGGAGGATACTGGACTTGATCCACTTCGCTGAAACGTCTGGAACGCCTTCTCTGCTCCTATCTTTGGATGCAGAGAAGGCGTTCGACAGAGTAAATTGGACGTACCTCTCCTCGGTCTTATCCAAATTTGGCTTTACTGGACAATTTATGGATGCGGTCATGACCCTCTATTCTACCCCGTCGGCAAGAGTTTTTACCTCAGATGCCCTGTCAACTCCGTTCCTAATAACAAATGGCACGAGGCAAGGGTGCCCCTTGTCTCCACTAATTTTCAACTTAATGATGGAACCCCTAGCGGAACATATTAGATCTAACACCAGTATAACGGGCTTGAAGGTGGCTTCCCAAGAACACAAGATAAACCTGTTCGCTGATGATGTTATATTAATCCTCACTAACCCCTCTTCCTCACTTCCTGAGGCCCAGAGGATTCTGTCCTGGTTCAGTAAGGTCTCCTATTACAAACTAAACGATTCCAGATCTTCCATTTTAGCCCTTAAACTAGATGCTAAAACTCAACTTTTACTGCAGCAACAATTCCTATTTGTCTGGGCCGAGAGCAGTATAACCTACCTCAGTATCCAACTTACCAAAACGTCCAAGGCACTTTTTAAAACCAATTATCTCCCATTCCGTACCAAGCTACAATCGGACCTCCTTACCATGTCTAAACTTGAATTTTCATGGATGGGCAGACTGTCTGCCTTCAAAATGGTACACCTCCCGAAAATCCTCTACCTCTTTAGAACACTCCAGATTCCCATTCCATCTTCCTATTTCCAATCCCTGCAGCGCTTACTTTCAGTATTCATGTGGGCGGGGGAATAACCCAGATTAGCTCACAGAAATCTGATTAGACAGAGACAGGTGGGGAGAGCCAGTATATATAGACTTTGCAGATTACTATAAGGCATCAATTCTAACAAACCTGAAAGATTGGTTCCGCCCTACTCCCATATCCACTTGGGGGAAGATAGAGGCCACCTTTATACCAACCTCCACTTTAGGGGACTGGTTACTCTCCTAACCACTAATATCCAAGATACAAACCCATATCCCCCTGGCAATGCAAACACTGATGAAAGAGTCCCTTGAGAGCCCCACTGCAGTCCCTATCCAAGTTCCCATTTCAGCATTGACCCACATCATTGATTCCATCCAAATCTCAAGGTGGCAGAAAAAAGGCATTCGCTTTGTCAATAACCTCTTTGTAGAGAGTACTAGCCTAAATCCTTCACCTTTCTCCAAGAGGAATACAAGTTGCACGCATCAGAAGCATATACCTACCTACGTATCCAACACTGCATTTCACGCTTCAGCACTTGGCCCCTGAATATTTCCCAACAGGTATGGACGTATTACTCGTCTCCACAGCCACACTCCAAAGCCATTGCGCTTTTTTATAACACACTCCAGCAAAAAAACGTCCCACACAAGATAAGACCCTATTTATTTGGGAAAAGGACTTAAACCAAGAGTTCACTACACAACAATGGAAGGGGGCACTCAACCACACATTCCAGGCCACTAGGAATTCCACTCTCTGGGAAATAACCTTGAAAATATTGCAAAGATGGTACCTCACTCCCATAAAAATCGCCAAATTCAGCTCCAATACATCTCCAACGTGTTGGAGAAATTGTGGCATCAATGGAGATCTCTACCACATCATGTGGACTTGCCCAACATTAAAACCCTATTGGGTCGCAGTATTTGACCTCATATCTAAAGTTACAAAGATGCACATACAACCAACACCCATCCTATCAGGCATCCTATCCCTGAACATAGGGGACTTTCCGTCAACCCTCCATCACCTCGTTATAAACATTCTACTAGCCACTAGAATTGGCATAAGGAGAAAATGGAAATGCCCACTCCCTCCCACAATACAGGAAGTCATTGAAATGACCGATTTACATATTATGGCCAATTCCTTAGGTAACACTGATCCCACAGTCCAGAAATGGACTGCTTGGTTTCGCTGGAAATTCCTATATCTATGACAGAACATTATACTTTGGGTCTGCACACTACAGGTGGTAAGGGCCATTTCACTCCTAGGTAGCAACGCAGCTCTCTTCACGCTATCAACCACTATGCCCTTTTGCGGTCACAGCAAGTACCCACTAGGGTGACCAAGAAGCAATGGGGTACTAGATACTCCAACAGCTTGTCTTCCGGCTGGAAGTCCCTCTAAGTTTTATGAATGAGCTCTCTGCTACAGATAGCGAGCTGCGCTGATCCAAGGACCTCCCTTTCTTCTTCATACCTCCACCTTCTTTGGAAATAACTACCAATGTAAGAGTTTAAGTTATAATAGCCACTCTGGTAACATTTATGTCATGTTACAATATATTTGTATTATGTTTACGCTGGACTGCTACACATGTACGTATCCCCATATTCCCTTGCCCTTTTATCCGATGTATGGAAATGACTTCAATAAAAATCTATTGAATTAAAAAGAAGATCTGAATAAATTAATGGGGTGGGCAGACAAGTGGCAAATGAGATTTAACATAGAAAAATGTAAGATAATGCATTTGGGTACCAAAAACATAAACGCAAACTACTCACTAGGGGGAGAGCCTTTGGGGGAATCTAGGATGGGAAAAGACCTAGGGGTCCTAGTAGAGAACAGGCTCAGCAGTGGCATGCAATGCCAAGCTGCTGCAAGCAAAGCTAGCAAAGTACTGGCATGCATCAGCGCCAGGGATAAATCAATAATTCTTCCACTATACAAGTCTCTGGTGAGGCCACACCTGGAATATGCCGTCCAATTCTGGGCACCAGTCCTCAGGAAGGATGTCCTGGTATTGGAAAGGGTTCAGAGAAGGGCAACAAAGCTAATTAAGGGATTGGAGGACCTTCATTATAAGGAAAGATTACAAGCACTGAACTTATTCTCTCTGGAGAAGAGACGCTTGAGAGGGGATATGATTTCAATGTACAAATACTGTACTGGTCACCCCACAATAGGGACGAAACTATTCAGCGCAAGGGAATACACAAAGACGCGCGGCCATTCACTAAAAATCGAAGAAAAGTGTTTTAACCTTAAAATGCGTAGAGGTTTCTTTACAGTAAGAGCAAGGAGGATGTGGAATTCTCTTCCACAAGCAGTAGTTTCTGCTGGGAGTATAGATAATTTCAAAAACTATTAATTGCACACCTAAGGGTCCACAACATTGTGGGATATAAAATGTAATACTGACATAAAAACGCACACATAGGTTGGACTTGATGGACTTGTCTTTTTTCAGCCTCACTGACTATGTAACTATATGTAACTATGTCTACCATACAGGAGTTCAAATGGAGAATAACCTGTAGATGCCTGCGGGACGTCTTGTATGGCAAACATGAGCTAGCGCAGCAAAAAGTCCCAATTTCCCCCATCTATATCCACCACCTTTTTCAACATACGTTTGAGGGTCTTGTTAAATCTCTCCACAAGACCGTCAGTTTGGGGGATGGTAGACAGAGGTACGGAGATGGGAGATTTTGTACAGTTTGCACAATTCCTTGGTAACTCTGGACATAAACAGGGTTCCCTGATCCACCAAGAACTCTTTAGGGATCCCCAGCCAACTAAACACCTGGACAAACTCTTGGGCAATAGTCTTAGCTGAGGTGTTGTGCAAGGGTATAGTTGCTCTTTCCAATTGCAGCAGGACAGAAGTGCAGTAGGACAAAAGTGCATAGTTTTAAAAAACAGTAGTTGGATACAGTAAGTTTAAACTATTTCTATTTTCCTTAGACATAGGTTGATGACAAAAAAAAATTTGATACGTGAAAACAGGATGACGTGAAGACAGGACGACGTTAACCTTTCTCGTTGATAGTTCTCATTTGAGATGTTCTCGACGAGTGGAAGAATTTATGTTGTGATTAATTCGTGGTTAAACCAGTTGTCGGGTGGAGATAATGTATACGATTAACTGTTGTGGGTCATAAGTTGTGGAGTTGTCGTGAATCGTTTGTTTGTGATTATTGTTGTGTCGGTTTTATGGTTACAATTGTTCGTTTGTTAAATTCTTTTCGTTAAACTTTATGAAATTCCTTTTATCTTTATCAAATTTGAATGACATAGGTTGATGACAAAAA
>BLSH010354002.1:78251-89835 GCA_018402905.1 Glandirana rugosa | reverse complement strand
TCTTAAATATGAGATCCGGGGTCAAAAAGTCCTCAGATCTCATACTTACACTCAAATGCAAAAAAAAAAAAAAATCTGAAAAAAGTGACAGAAAAAAAAAAAATCGGGCCCTTTAAGACCGTTGGGAAGACGTCATTTCTGACGTCATTTCCGCCGGCCGTGTTATGGAGCCGAGTGAGCGGCTTCAGCCGCTCAGTCGGCTCACAGACACTGGGGGGAGAGCATCGGATCATCTCCGCTGCTGCCGGCGGGTCCGGTAAGCGGCGGAGATGACCGGAAAGCGGCGGGAGGGGGGGCACCTCTCCCGCCGCTGATAAAAGTGATCTCGCGGCGAATCCACCGCTAAGATCACTTTTATCAGACGCAGAATCGTCTGCAAAAAAAAACGGTACCTGAATGGTGCCTGCAGCTGCAGGCACCATTCAGATATCACTTCTCAAAGGCAGGACGTCATAGTATGTCCTCCTAAAGAGAAGTGGTTAACAATAGACAGATCTAGAAAATATTTTTTCTACTAATGTGGAAGTAGAAGTTAGAGAGGATTCCAATGGATAACTTTCAGCTTTGCGCAATACCCTGGAAAAACAAGTACGAATTTGGTGGGATATCTATACATTTTAACATTATTTGAAATAGAAAATAATAGTTCGGAGCCTGAGTTGGGAAGTGACCCCCCCAGGATGGTCTAAATGACCAGGCATCCCACCAAGAATGGTTAGAATGTTTTAACGGAGTAGGACTTAAATTAGAAGCATTGTTTTTAAAGAGGAAAAGAAAGAAAATGACCATATTGGAAAATAAAATTTTAGAATTACAGAATTTATTAGAACCCATTAAAGATTCCCAGCAAAGGAAAGATTTTAATATCAATATGAGCAAAAGATTAGAAAAAATAGATCGGGAGACACAAAAGAAAAAAATTAAGAAATTCTGCTGGGACACAGCAGATTATAAATAATAAGATTTATTTATGGCAAAATTCCATGATCACAAACTCCAGGAAAATAGGGACGAGGTTCAAACAACACAAACACCTGTTAGAAATATAACACCCCAAGTACAGACCCCACTATATAGAGAAACAGTGGGAAATAAAGCACAAAACCCTAAACCATATCCCGTACCCCAAACCCAGAGATGGTAACACAGAGTGAGTAGAGGAAGGGGAAATGGAAGAGGGAGAGGACACGGGAAGATAACATGCAAACAATCAGGGGACAAGGAATGATGCACCATACAGTATACCCACTCATAATCAATATGAATCATTACAATATGACTCAGATTGGAGATGCTCCCGGTCCCCACATCCTTTTTTATGGAGAGGAGGGGGGGCAATCATGGAGGGGAACATCCACCAAACCAACCCCTTCTATCCCCTCCCGCCAGTCAATATGCCCCACAAACACAAGGATCGGGATGGTCACTGAGACCCCACTACACCAACTACCCCCCAAATCAAAGAGCGAGAAGGGAAGGGGATGTAGAGCAGGACAAAAAGTACAATACCAAAAAGAGAAGAAGAGAAATAGACTAACAGGGATTTATAATCTGAGCCAAGTAGAACTAACTCATAAAGAACTCAGTATTTTGAATGCAGGATTAAAATGTGGGATAAAACGACCGATTAGTAAGTTTGACACATATATTGATATCCACAAATATAAATGTATTTTTTGGGGAGAAATCTGACCACAACTGCAAATGCATCAGCGAATGGCATAGATAGTGGATTGAAGAACCGCTCCCTGTTTAACCCTCCAAATGCAACTGCACATCATATTGGGGTATTTAAAACATTTTGTTTTGAAAGAATTAGAGGAAGTGATACCTAGGAAAAAATGTATGCCCTAAGTACATACAGGAGGGCATAGGGGAGTTGGAAAAACGGAATGACATGATTATGCGCCCAGCTGATAGGGGGGGCGGGGGGGTTGGTGTCATTTTAGACAAACATTTTTACCATACCCAGCTATCCTCGATGCTGGCTGATACCGAGACATATACATAATTAAGAGGTGACCCAACAGATGCCTATAGAGGGGAGCTGACCCATTTACTGTAGTTGATTATGGATACAGGAATAGGGTCTTATATAAGAAAGAAATGAAATATTTCATACCAAGCGCAAGTAGGGTCCCTACTATATATACCTTACCGAAAATACACAGAGATGCTACAAATCCACCAGCAAGACCTATTGTTAAAAACATAGGGTCAGTAACTGCAAGAGTAGGAGAATATTTATACCGATTTTTACAGGATAGTGTAATCGCGACAAAAGCTTATCTAAAAGACATTAAGAATTTTCTTCAGTTAATTAATCAAATAGACCTAAGAGATTTATCAGAAATATATCTAGTAACAGCGGACATAGCGTCCCTTTACACTATAATCCAACATGAGGACGCTAAGTTAGCCCGTGAGGATATCCCGTTCAGTCAGAAACATTTTTTTGGAGATGATTTTAGATTTTTGTTTATCCCACGGCTACTTTTGGTACAATGACAATTTTTATGCACAAAAAAGGGGCGTAGCCATGGAGGCCAAATTTGCCCCGAGTTTAGCAAATTTATTTATGGCCGAATGGGAGGATAAGAATGTCTTTGGAAAAAAAATGGGAAGGTCTATTATTTTATAGGCATTTCATAGATGACCTGTTCCTAATATGGAACAATACGGAAGATACATTACATTAATTTTTAAGCTACTTAAATTTCAATACTAATAACATTAAATTGGAATATGTTATAAGTAAAGAGAATGTACATTACCTAGACGTGAACATATATAGAAGAGATGACCACTTGCAATCTGACGTTTATTTCAAACCCACAGATCATAATAGCTATTTACCTATACAAAGTGGCCATCATCCATTATGGTTAAAAAATATCCCTAAAGGACAGGTCATGAGGGCTAAAAGAAATTGCACACAAGAACAGGACTTCTTCTCACAGGTGAATATAATTAAGGACATATTTGTCCAAAAAGGGTATCATTCCCAACAGATCGAAGAAATCATACAGGAAGTGTGAAATATACCAAGAGAATCACTGTTATTAGATGGGACAGAAAAGGAAAGTAAGGGCCAAGAATTTTGGATTTGTTTCCAATTTTCATTCTCAATATAAAACAATAGAGAAAATCTTTCAGAAACACTGGCTTGCAAACAGATAAGGTGTTGGGACCACAGTTGCCAGAGAGACCAACTTTTATATACCGAAAAGCTCAAACATTAGGACATAAGGTGGTGAAAAATATCGTGGACCCCCCCAGGAGGAAATGCACCTTTTGGGACAAAGCAGGTTTCTTTGCCTGCCGCAGATGTAAGACATGTCGACAGGTGGATGAACCCCAAAGAGGGATAGAATTTTTTTACAGTAAAAGCAATAAATAGTTTACCATAACAGAATTCATCACTTGTAATACTATGTTTGTAGTATATGCTCTGCAATGTCCATGCGGGCCACACTAAAATACAACTGAAGGTTCGCATTACAGAACACATACAAAACATAAAGATTGGTTTCTGAGAACATAGTGAATCATTACATTTTAAACAAGTACACAATTAGAACCCGGCAGGATTACAATTCTGGGGGAGTGATAGAAACCACACCGCTTGGAGAGGAGGAAATAGAGTATGTGAATTGTCCAAAAAAGAAACCCAGAAGGGGGTGGAGACTTACCATGATGGCCGCGTAGGAGCTGCACTCCACTGCCCCGAGCATGGCTCAGTACGTGCTTCCCCAAAGGAAGGCAAATCCATAGCCCGGTAGGGGACGCCGGGACCGCCGAGAACCAGAGACCGAGTGGCATTGCCAAAGGAGCGGAACTGATGACATAGCCTTCGGCTGTATCCACTCTACAGAGCAGTCTATGCCAACAAGCGCTTGCCTCCCTCACTGCCCGCCGCCTACAGCCATCACCACACTCTCTTGAGTCACCCTCCCCCTCCCTGTGAAGGAGACAGGACCGAGGGCTACGCTGCCTACATGGCTTTAGCGTGAAATATCAAGTCACACGGTAAGACCTTTTCTTTCTTTTTCTTACCCAGCGGCAGTTTTGGATTAAGGTGGTGTCTAGTGGTGACTGAAACAGCTTCGTAGATCGTGCTCTGGTGGAGGGTCCTGAGCCGGAGCCAAAGGCCGAGGACTGGGTAGAATTGGGCTGACCCTCCCTCACCTGGATGGATGGTTCAGTATCTTGCTCTGTGCTAACTGCGGCCCCGATGCACAGTTGGCAAGCATAAGGAGACAAGTGCCGTTTTTCTTTTAAAGCTGAAAGGGCAATAACTATAATTATTCAAACTCTTGTAATAGGCTGCAATGAAGGCTGCTATTTGAATCACTGTGTAGGTGACTAAGTTAATGCGGCCAGTGGGGCCCCCGAGAGCGCTGCAGCCTTTGGAACAGGATTTGGGCACCCCATATCGTCCCTGAAATGGATCCTGGAGTCATTTTGTCCATGAGGGCCCCCCCCATCCCCAGTGGGCGGGTGGTGGAGACAAGCAAGAAGCAAACAAGAGGTAACAATAAGTTTCGCTCTCAAGGATTATTGGACAATTATTAAAGGGACACAAACCGCAATAGAAAGGCACAAGAGGGAGGACAGTCCTTCTTTTCAAGGAGGAGGAGGTTAATACCAGGGGAGCTCCTCCAGTGTTAAAAGAGAAATCCCCCTTTAATTTAAAGGGGCTAAATATTAGCATTTGGAAATTGGAATGAGTAGAGTTATATCTCAATTTCAGAGGAGGGATACCCCCTACTCCATTATAAAGCAAGAGGGGGACTGATACTGTCTCTCGGACCTGCAACGACCTTATATTGGAACATCTTTTATAGAGAGAAAATAAAATGGCACTATGCCTCCAAAACAATTCCCAGACACAGAAGGCTAAAACATTATCCATGGGCCCAAAAGACGGAAATATTCCCAAAATACAAAATGCACAAGACTCTGATATAAAAGAATATTTGCAACAAAATCAACAGCAGTCAGATACATCTAAAAATAGAGGGTCAGAGGACGAGACTACATACATGGGAAAAGAAACAGATAATCCTCCGGAAACACAAGTCTGTAATCGATCAGTAGGAACCAAAGGCCAGAAGGAACCCTGGAACATGGAAGCTTATATAAGGTCATTGCCGACTAGAGGCAATATGGAGAAATATGTATCTCATTTGGAAACATGTTACAAAACAGAGCTACAGGAAGTAAGGTCTACCCTTGAAAGTGTTCAAGAGAAAACAAGTATTATCTAGACAAGAGTAACAAAATTGGAAGAAAAACTAATCCAAGCTGAAAAAGAAAAACAATAGATAACTCAGAGGTTAAAAAGAGCCTTACTAGAAATAGATGATCAAGAAAATAGAAGCAGATGAAATAATATTAGAGTCAAGGGGATACCCGAGGCAACAGGATCAAAAGATTTAATACCAACTCTTCAAGGCATTTTTAGCACATTATTACATCTGCCTCCAACAGAAGAAATATTATTGGATCGAGCACACCAGTTACCGGGCCCTAGGAGTGAAGACCCACAGAGACCAAGAGACGTGATTTGCAGGGTTCATTATTATCATATAAAAGGAAAAAATAATGCAAGCGGCATGGCAACAGAAAACAATTGATTTTAACGGAGCCCAGATAATATTGTTTCAGGATCTTTCCAGGTATTCCTTGGCTCTTAGGAGGGCAGTAAACTCACTGCTAGCACTCCTGAGGGAGAAGAATATCCTATATAAATGAAGGTACCCTTTTCGGATTCAGGTATATCATAAAGGCAAAAGGGCTACCTTTCAAGACATCGAAGACCTCCCAGACTTTTTGAAGACTTTACAACTTCCGGATATTGATCTACCATCTTGGCCTTCAAAATACCCAGAAAATCTCAATGAACATACTAAAAGAAACTGATGTATATCTGATTATATAATGCCGAATGCTTAGCGGGTTGGGAAATATGGGGCATTTTAGGCCTTAAGGTGGGGGGAGAAAATAATAGGATTAACATAATCATTTTTTTCTGTTACCCTTCGATCAATATTTTTGTGGTTTTTCCTTTTTTTTTTCCCCACTTAGCACATTTATTTTTACGCATACACTTTACAGGTAACTGTATGTTACCTTTAATTAACATTCCTTTTTTTTTTTTTTTTCCCCTCCTCACAAATACACTAAATTGACTGCTCACTTTACACCATTTTATAGGTAAATATTCTTGTGGTTTTTTTTCCTTTTATTTTTTCCCACTCAGCACATTTATTTTTTCAGTATGGTAGAACTTTACACATACACCTTACAGGTAACTCTATGTTACCTTTCATTAATTTTTTTTTTTTATATTTACCCACTTTCCACTGTTGATGATTTTATACACTTTTGCAGTTATGCAAATACACTTTATAGGTAACTGCATGTTACCCCTTGACCAATAATTTTAAGGGGTTCTTTTTTTTCTCTCCCCCCCCCCCCTCCTTCTCCCCTCAAGGTGCTCTCTTAAAATTTTCTTTGGGTTTTAATACTATATTCATAGAAGGGACATTGGCAAATAAAGATATTGGTTTTAATAAGTAATAAAAGGTTTTGACGGAATATAGCACCTTGAGGAGAGATGAGAAAATAAATGGTGTAAAGATGTTAACGTATATGAATATATCCTTATTAAAACTGAATTGTCCATATAGATCAAAGGGGTTGGTTATGCGTTCCCGACGCCTACCTTCGGGTAATTGGAAGGATAGTATGGGGCGGGGGTGACCGGGGGGAGGAGATCCCCCCCCCCCCGCTCGCCCCTTTCCCCCTTTTCAGGGAGCCAGCCTAGCGGGAGACGTGGCTGTCAAGAAGGGCATCTTGCGCCCGGGGATAGGGACCCTAGTAGTAGGTATAGACAGTAAGTCAAATAGTTACGTACCACACCACGTCTTGGACTTTTGGGGTAGCCGAGATGGCAGAGCCCTGCTCCTAAAGGTATCCATATATGGAGAAAAATACATGTTTATTAACTTGTATCTACCAAATCTGGAGCAAATTAAAACAGGGACACAAATGTTGATAGATCTTATGGACAATGCAGAGGGTATCGTACTTATAGGTGGGGACTTTAACTTTGTATTTGATCTTGACCTGGATTCCACCGCAATTCATCCATTCCAGAATCGTAAACAGACATATAAATTTAAAGAACTTATGGCAAAATTAAAACTTGTGGACATATGGCGAGCTCATCACCCTAACAACAGAGATCATACATTTTATTCTAGGGCACATAATACATACCATTGGATAGATTTTTTTCTTGATAAACCATTTTGGACTCCCTGGGGTCTCTTCGTCTGAAATAGGTAGTCGTGTTTGGTCTGATCACGCCCCAATTTACGTTGAATTTGAAGTCTTGGGTTATAAAAGACCTCAAGGTCAATGGCGGTTAAATGATAACTTGCTGAATGATGAAATATGCATCTCAGAAATCCACCAAACGATAACAAATTTTCAAATAGACCATGAGAAAGATGAAACCTCTCTTCCCATACAATGGGAAACACTGAAATGTGTGCTGAGAGGTATTTTTATAAAACATGGGGCCAGATTAAAAACAAACAAGATAAATAAAATGTCAGGCTTGTTAAAGGATATTGTAAAATGTGAGAAGATTCACAAACAAGCTCCCACTTCGATAAACTTGATAGAACTGACAGGTAAACAAAACGAACTACAAACTATCCTAAACGAACAAACTTTGAGACTAAGGGATAAAAATAGGACCCTATATTATTCAAAAGGGAATAAACCTGGTAGGCTCTTGGCTAGAGCATTATGGCAAAGAACAAACAACACCTCTATAATAAAAATCCAAAAAACATCTGGGGAAGTAACATTTGACCCGAAAGAGATTTTGGAAACCTTCCAAGCCTTTTATTCGAAATTATATAATGTCACAAACGCGAAGAATGGAAAAGAATCAGATAGGTGAGGTCAGAAAATATATCAATATATAAAAGAAACTGCAATTCCAACTTTATCCAAAGGAATAACAGACAACTTAGAAAAATAAATATCAATAGCAGAAATACAGAAAGTTATTAAAGCTATGGCCGTTGGGAAAAGTCCCGGGCCAGGTGGCTTTACTACACGATTTTACAAAATTTTAGGGGACAAGTTAGGCCCCATACTATATAAAACCTTCAATGCAGTCTCAGTATCCTGCCCCTTTGCCACACAAGGCATGGAAGCCCACATCTCCCTTATAGAAAAGGATCATTCTATTTGTGGGAATTACAGACCCATTTCTCTCACTAATATAGACTTACAAATCTTTGCTAAGGTTATAGCTAAAAGACTTACCCCTATTCTACCAACATATGTTCACTCTGATCAGGTAGGATTCGTGAAAGGGAGAGAGGCCAGAGATAATACCTTAAAGACTTTGTTGTTGATCAAGTATGCCCAAAGGAACTCCATCCCATCCTGTCTTCTTGCTGTAGACGCCGAAAAGGCATTTGACAGGGTGGGGTGGGGCTTCCTGGAAGAAACCTTGAGACAGTGGGATATTGGCCCCCATCTACTGGGGAAAATAATGGCATTATATCTTAAACCCCACGCAAATGTTCGGTTGGATGGGAACCTGTCAGGTACAATTTCAATCTCAAATGGAACCCAACAGGGATGCCCCCTTTCTCCGCTGCTGTATGTTTTGGTGATGGAACACCTCACCACAGCCATACGAAATAACCCCGATATACAGGGAATTAAAATAAAAGAATATAAAATGTTGGTATACGGGGATGATCTTCTGTTATATGTCACTAACCCAATAGTGACTATCCCCAATATCATCCGGGAATTTGAGAGGTTTGGAGCATTAAGTAATTTTAACGTAAAATATGATAAGACCGAAGCATTAAATATCTCATTATCAAGTAAAACCCAAGCCCACCTTCAGAAAAAGTTTTCCTTTAAGTGGCAACGAACAGCTCTTATCCTCGGGATAAACATACCTTGAAGATTAGATAAAATAGTAGAATACAACTATGTTCCCTTGATTGATAAAATAATAAAATCGCTCCACAAATATGAAAAAAACACCTTCTCCTGGTTGGGAAAGATAAATATTGTAAAAATGGATATACTCCCCAAACTGTTGTATGTGTTCCAGACAGCCCCAGTGTATCCCCCTGCTGCTTTAATTTGTAAATTGCAATTGGCCGTAGGCGGATTCACCTGGGAGCACAAACCTCCTTGAATTAAACGAGATGTTCTCGTTAGATCCAAACAAAAAGGGGGTTTGGCCCTCCCAGATTTTACGAAATATATACAAGCAACCCACTTAACAAGAATAGCAGATTGGTTTTATGAAATCAATTCGAAACAATGGGTTGTATTAGAGGAGGATATTTTGGGTTTAAGGTAGAGATCTATGCCATGGGTTATGCCAACAAATCGACCTAAAGCAGCGGATATGTCATCCCTGGTCCTCTCAACATTGTGGGTCTGGGATGTACTAGTAAAGAGGGGAACACTTTCGACCCGGACCGGGCCCATGACACATTTGTTCTCTAACCCTGACAATGGAAGCATGGGACTTCCTGGACTGGCAAAGACAGGAAGATGTAAGACTGGCCCAGATCCTGGTGGACAGGGAGGTCCCTCAATACATTAATGACAGAAAAGGCAAATAAATTGATACAATATCAACAACTGGTAGCATATATTCACTCACTAGAACAGTACCATGAACTAGCGAAAGTACCTACAGAATTTGAGAAAGTCCTATTAGAAGCTCACAAACCCAGCTACATACTATCTAGAATGTATAAAGAACTACTTCCCAAAGGTCTGGATCAAGAAGTAACATATTTCAGTAAATGGGAAGAGGAGATTGGGAGGTCAATATCTACACAACAATGGGAAAAAGCATTGACCTTAGTACTTAAGTTGCCCCCTTCAATTAAATATCAGGAAAGGAATTATAAGATTATATTGAGATAGTATCGATGCCCAGTTGACCTCCAAAAATAAGGGAGAGCACCCCAGAGCCATGCTGGAGGTGTAACAGAGCGATAGGGAACGCAGCACATATCTGGTATTTTTGTCCCGAGGTCTGTCAACTCTGGTCAAACATAGTTGAGATATATAATGAAATCTCTAACTTAACATTACAAACAGATATAACCAGAGCAATAGTATAAATTATTCCTGGCTCATTGAAGGCCATCAAAAAGATGTTTTGCGACATATGTTAACAGCAATTAGAACGATAATTGCCTGCTCCTGGAAAAAAGAGACGGCCCCCTCATTCACAGAATGGATCTGTGAGATGGGTGAAATACGATTGATGTAGGAGACAATTTGTGATGAGACAGGTTCTAATGAGTATTTTAGAAAGACTTGGGAGAAGTGGGATAATTACCGAAATTCAGGATTATTATTGAAATGCTTGTAAATATATGTGGCCCATATAGTTTATATGAATTTTTTTTTTCTCTCTTTTCATTTTCCCTCTTTGTTTGAGTGTCTGGTTGGGGTGGGGGGACTGGTCCTTAGTTCTGGCAGACCCAATGGACACAGGCAGTGTACAGAACGGGAAGGTCCACACATTCGACATGTTAGATCTGTAGGGAAATAATATATTATGTAGTACCAGCTGTGCAGGATAGCTCATGGGGGACTTTTCTACATTCGCCTGCACACTATAATTGTCTTCTTATAGAAATGTGTTTTTGACGTAACAAAATGTACTCCCCTACCCACGAATGTGTTATAGAACCCTACTCCTGAATGTATGTTGTATCATATAAAAAAATTATTTTTACTCTTAGAGAAAATCAATAAACATAAATTAAACACAAAAAAGAAACCCAATGGATTTTCCTGACTAAATCTTTAACTCCTCTGGGAATGAACGTAGAACTAGATATTAACTGTTTTATTAGCGATTATTAATTGTAAATTGTAGCATCTAATTAAGGGAATATCACATTACAGTAGTTGTTTTAATGCGTGATCGGGCATCCGACATATATCTCTAGGTGTTTCAGACGGAGTTGAATGTTAAACCACAATAGGGAATACCAAGCACTTACAAGGAACATTATAATTGCAATTATGTTTATACTTGGGTAGGAGTAAATTCTTTGATTATATACGATTTAGGAATAATTAAAGTCAGTGGTACGGAACAACCTTATGATTCCGATTAAGATAGTTTGCAGTGAAGAATTCAATTTTATTTGATTTTATATGATTTTATATAATGTGTTTAGAGTTAATGAATTAGGAGTATGCCCATATGGTCTCTTCATTATCGTTTTTTATAAATCTTATGATTATAAATATATTTGATTAATGATTGTATGTGTGAATAATAGAACAATATTGGCAAACAAATTGTGTTAACCCATAGGATGAAAATCCCAGATGGTAGTATAAAGTGCCACAGCGGTTAATTAGGGGAGGAGGATAACCAGTGTGAGATTTATCTTAATGGTTTCCCCTCAGTCCATGAAAGCGTTAACAGTTAAGGTGTTTAACACCTGGGACTTTTATATAAGGAATCCTTCTTAAATGAGGATGGGTT
>BLSH010354002.1:35248-49865 GCA_018402905.1 Glandirana rugosa | reverse complement strand
TTCTGCACACTCCTGCTTGCCTATTAGATAGGGTAAGTGTGGGACTTGTCCCGACCCTGGGGGGGGGGGGGTCTCTGCAAAGTACCCCATCTGTGATATTGGCTGCAAAGTACCCCCACCTGTGATATTGGCTGCAATGTTATTAGCTGCAATTTACCCCCACTTGTTTTATTGGCTACAATTTACCCCCACCTGTGATTTTGACTGCAAAGTACCCCCACCTGTGATATCGGCTGCAAAGTACCCCACCTGTGATATTGGCTGCAATTTACCCCACCTGTGATATTGGCTGCAATTTACCCCCATCTGTGTTATTGGCTGCAATGTACTCCCACCTGTTTTATTGGCTGCAATGTACCCCCACCTGTGTTATTGGCTGCAATTTACCCCCACCTGTGTTATTGGCTGCAATTTACCCTGTTATATTGGCTGCAAAGTACCCCCACCTGTGATATTGGCTGCAATTTACCCCCATCTGTGTTATAGGCTGCAATGTAACCCCACATGTGTTATTGGCTGCAATTTACCCATACCTGTGATATTGGCTGCAATTTACCCCAACCTGTGATATTGGCTGCAATTTACCCCAACCTGTGTTATTGGCTGCAATTTACCCATACCTGTGTTATTGGCTGCAATTTACCCCACCTGTGATATTGGCTGCTATATACCCCACCTGTGATGCTGAGCTGTATACTGTGTCCTGTGATGCTGAGCTGTATACTGTGTCCTGTGACGCTGAGCTGTATACTGTGTCGTGTGATGCTGAGCTGTATACTGTGTCCTGTGTTATTGGCTGCAATTTACCTCCACCTGTGATATTGGCTGCAATGTACCCCCACCTGTGATATTGGCTGCAATGTACCCCACCTGTGATATTGGCTGCAATTTACCCCACCTGTGTTATTGGCTGCAATTTACCCCCACCCGTGTTATTGGCTGCAATTTACCCCCACCTGTTTTATTGGCTGCAATTTACCCCCACCTGTGATATTGGCTGCAAAGTACCCCCCACCTGTGATATCGGCTGCAAAGTACCCCCACCTGTGATATTGGCTGCAGTTTACCTCACCTGTGATATTGGCTGCAATTTACCCCCATCGGTGTTATTGGCTGCAATATACCCCACACATGTGTTATTGGCTGCAATTTACCCCACCTGCGTTATTGGCTGCAATTTACCCCACCTGCGTTATTGGCTGCAATTTACCCCCACCTGTTATATTGGCTGCAAAGTACCCCCACCTGTGATATTGGTTGCAAAGTACCCCCACCTGTGATATTGGCTGCAAATTATCCCACC
Organism: Glandirana rugosa; assembly: GCA_018402905.1. Taxonomy (NCBI): domain Eukaryota; kingdom Metazoa; phylum Chordata; class Amphibia; order Anura; family Ranidae; genus Glandirana; species Glandirana rugosa. The sequence goes on along the minus strand of BLSH010354002.1, from coordinate 48,562 downwards.
TGTGATATTGGCTGCAATTTACCCCCATCTGTGTTACTGGCTGTGATGTACCCCCACCTGTGTTACTGACTGCAATTTACCCATACCTGTGATATTGGCTGCAATTTACAAATACCTGTGTTATTGGCTGCAATTTACCCCAACCTGTGTTATTGGCTGCAATTTACCCATACCCGTGTTATTGGCTGCAATTTACCCCACCTGTGATACTGGCTGCTATATACCCCACCTGTGATGCTGAGCTGTATACTGTGTCGTGTGATGCTGAGCTGTATACTGTGTCGTCTGATGCTGAGCTGTATACTGTGTCGTGTGATGCTGAGCTGTATACTGTGTCCTGTGATGCTGAGCTGTATACTGTGTCCTGTGATGCTGAGCTGTATACTGTGTCCTATGATGCTGATCTGTGTACTCCTGACACAATATGTGGAATACAGGGGATGGAGTAGGTGGATTCTATAAGGGGTGGGGCTTATTAGAAGTAGGAGGGGTCAAAAAGGAAGGATGGGGCCTGGCACCCCCCCATCCTAAAACTTCACCAGCCGCCACTAGTCTTGGTCACTGTGCTGCAGCTCAGTTTCAGTATCCTGACAATCTTATGATAGCCTAGGTCATCTTTATATAGAACAGCAATACTTTTTTCAGATCCTCAGAGAGTTTTTTGTCATGAGGTGCCATGCTGAACTTCCAGTGACCAGTATGAGAGAGTGAGAGCGATAACACCAAATTTAACACACCTGCTCCCCATTCACACCTGAGACCATGTAACACTAACCAGTCACATGACATTTGGAAGGGAAAATGGCTAATTGGGCCCAATTTGGACATTTTCACTTAGGGATGTACTCACTTTTGTTGCCAGTGGTTTAGGCATTAATGGCTGTGTGTTGAGTTATTTTGAGGGGACAGCAAATTTACACTGTTATACAAGCTGTACACTCATTACTTTGCATTATAGCAAAGTGTCATTTCTTCAATGTTGTCACATGAAAAGATATAATAAAATATTTACAAAAACTTGAGGGGCAGCCAGAATCTCGGGCATTTGTGCATGGCAACCAATCAAATTTTATATTTCATTTTCAAAGCCCAACTGAACAAGCTGGGAATAGAAGGTGATAAGTTGTCATACAGAGCTGCTTTAGTTTTGATAAACTCTTCTCATTGTGTCCTTGCAAAAGCAAACATTAAAGTGTAATTGAAATTTAAAAGCAAGTGTTTAATATATTGTAGCTTACCGATCCTTATTGTGGTAGCTGCAATAGTTTTCCTATTTATTTTCACCTGGTGTTCTGGCCTTAACACACTTTCTGTCTTAGGGTGGCTCTATTCTTTGGAGGAGCAACAGAACTGCCGTTGAACAGCAGCAATGTCATCCTGTGCAGAGGATAGTGTTAATTGCACTAGCAAATTTAAATAAATCTGACTAACAAAACTGAACTGTAGCTAATAGTTTTTAAGCAGTTGCAGCAACATTTTTTTCTCATTTTGGGAATAAAGTGTTTGTAAACCTAAAACTAAATCATGTTTCTGTCTCTCTAAGGCAGGATAAACTGCATCATTATCTTGTAATGTAATTTAGTCATTTCCAAGTAGTATAATACCTGGTTGATCCTGCCTTTCCTGTCTGTAAACTGACCACGCTTATCATGGCTGCTAATTCATGATAGTGTGGTCAGTTTAAGGATTTCTGTCATCCTGTATATCTGCAGCATCTCCCTATCTCCCTCTCTCTCCCTCCCTCCTTCCCTGTCAACAGAACAGCTGTAGTTATACTGAGATTATATTACATGTGGACTCTATTTACTAATTAGGTGACTTGCTAAAATCAAATGCATGCCACACTTTTCAGATATTTATTTGTAAAAAAATGTGAAAACCACTTATCATTTTCCTTCCACTTCACAATTATGTGCCATTTTGTGTTGGTCTATCATATAAAATCCCAATGAAATACATTTAAGTTTTTGGTTGTAACATGACAAAATGTGCAAAATTTCAAGGATTATGAATACTTTTCAAGGCAGCGTGTGTGTGTGTGTGTAACATCCACCAGCTCCTTGATGTCTTCATGGAGGAATGGAAGAGGATTCCAGTGGCAAGGGTTAAGGCAGTGCTGGAAAATAATGGTGGCCACACAAAATATTGACACTTTGGGCCCAATTTGGACATTATCACTTTGGGGTGTACTCACTTTTGTTGCCAGCGGTTTAGACATTAATGGCTGCGTGCTGAGTTATTTTGAGGGGACAGCAAATTTACACTGTTTTATAAGCTGTACACTCACTACTTTACATTGTAGCAAAGTGTCATTTCTTCAGTGTTGTCACATGAAAATATATATATATATATAGTACCTCTCAAAAATGAGTACACCCCTCACATTTTTGTAATTATTTTATTCTATTTTTTCATGTGACAACACTGAAGAAATTACACTTTGCTACAATGTAAAGTAGTGAGTGTACAGCTTGTATAACAATGTAAATTTGCTGTCCCCTCAAAATAACTCAGCACACAGCCATTAATGTCTAAAAGTTAAATCCGTGCTTAACCACTTCAGGCTCAGAAGGATTTACCCCCTTACTGACCAGAACACTTTTTGCGATTTGGCACTGTGTCGCTTTAACTGACAATTGCGCGGTCGTGCAACATTGTACCCAAACAAAATTGACGTCTTTTTTTCCTACAAATAGAGCTTTCTTTTGTTGGTATTTTTTCACCTCTGCATTTTTTATTTTTTGCGCTATAAACAAAAAAGACCGACAATTTTGAAAGAAACTCAATATTTTTAACTTTTTGCTATAATATATATCCAAAAAAATATATAAAAAAACACATTTATTTATCAGTGTAGGCCAATATGTATTCTTCCTCATATTTTTGTTGAAAAAAATTCACAATAAGCGTATATTGATTGGTTTGCACAAAAGTTATAGTGTCTACAAACTGAGAATTGATTTATGCTGTTTTTATGTTTTAATTTTTTTATTACTAGTAATGGCGGTGATCTGCGATTTTTAGTGGGACTAGGATATTGCGGCGGACATATCGGACACTTGACACAATTTGTTGGGACCACTGACATTTATACAGCGATCAGAGCTTTAACCACTTACTAACTGGAAGGTTTTCCAGCTTTAGGACCAGAGCACTTTTTGCGATTCGGCACTGCGTCACTTTAACTGACAATTGCGCAGTCATGCGACGTTGTACCCAAACAAAATTTGCGTCCTTTTTTCCCACAAATAGAGCTTTCTTTTGGTGGTATTTGATCGCCTCTGCGTTATTTCTGATCGCCGCTATAAACAAAAGAAGAGCGATCATTTTGCAAAAAAACCCAATTTTCTTACTTTTTGCTAAAATTCAAATCCAAAAAAAAGATATAAAAAAACATTTTTTTTCACCGGTTTTGGCCGATTTATATTCTTACTCATATTTGTGATAAAAAAAAATCACAATTGGCGTTTATTGATTGGTTTGCGCAAAAGTGGCCGCGTTTACGGATGATGAGAATTAATTTCTGGGGTTTTTATTTATTTATTTTTTTTTTACTAGTAATGGCGGCGATCTGCGATTTTTAGCGGTACTGCAATATTGCAGCGGACATGTCGGACATTTTTAACACTTTTTTGGGACCAATGACATTTATTCAGCGATCAGAAATTTAAATGTCCACTGATTACTGTATAAATGTCATTGGCAGCGAAGGGGTTAACCTGGGGGCGAGAGCTAGGGGTTAACTGTGTTCTCTGGGTGTGTTCTTACTGTGGGGGGGTTGGGCTACCATGGGCATGAGAGATCTAACTGATCCCAGTGACAGGGATCAGTAGATCTCCCATGCCTGCACTAACAGAGCGGGGAACCGCCGTGTTTACATCGGCGGTTCCCCACTCTTTGCCTGTGGCTGCTCATCGCGGCTCGCCGGCAGACATCGGGTCCACCTGAGCCGCGGGCACACTCCTCGGGAGTGCGGCGTACGCACGCACCCCCTAGCAGCCGTTCGCAGATCGCCGTGTTTTTACGGCGATTCCCGCACAGCAACCCGACTGCCGCCATGAAAACACGGCAGGCGGTCGGGAGGTGGTTAAATAGCCACTGATTACTGTGCAAATGTCACTGGCAGGGAAGGGGTTAACACTAGGGGGTGATCAAAGGGTTAAATGTGTTCCCTGTCTGTGGGTTCTAACTGTGTGGGGGCTGGGCTGCCTGGGGGAGGAGAGTAATCGCTGCTCCCATATACTGGGAACATAGATCACTCTCCTCTCCCCTGTCAGAACGGGGTTGCGCTTGTTTACATACATGGACCCCCGTTCTGTTACTGCTGGAGAGTGATCGCGGGTGGCCGGCGGACATCGAGTCCGCCCCACCCGCTGATTGGCTCCCCCACTAGCGTGTTAGCGCGCAAGAGCGCCCACAATACTCGTTCCTGCGCTCACCGTCAGGTGACGTTGATTCGCACAGGTGAGCCATGTATCCGCCGGCAATCCATGGCGGGCGGTCAGCAACTGGTTAAAGGGACACGTTTTCAGTCAACTGATGCTGTAAAGCAGAAAACAGCAGAATTGTTGAAACAGCTGACAAAAATTAATTTCTCCTATCGTTCACTGACAGACGCAGCTTCTCCATTACGTGTGGGGTTTATGCTGGTTCCACTAGGAGTTAACTAGGCAGGGAAAAAAAACAGCTGACCCCTCCCATGGGGCCATCCCCTCTTGCCAGATAAACCCCCTCTATGGAATAGCTCACCAGTCTAAATGCCTAGTTTGCAAGGAGTTGACCTGGCTTCCCTTTAGGGGAATTGCGGTCCTGTTTGTGACCATTTCTTTTTAATTAAATTTTATTTTATTTTATTAACCTTATCTTCAAGGGCGGCACGAGAAGTCCAGCAGCTGCTGTGGAGGCAGCTCTGATACTGCGTTGGGCGGAACGTCACGTTCCGGCAATCTCTGCCATTTACATTCCTGGGGTGGAGAACTGGCAGGCGGATTTTCTCAGTCGCCAGACATTGGACAAGGGAGAGTGGTCCCTCCACCCGGAGGTGTTCAACCAGATTTGCCGCAGATGGGGGACGCCGGAAGTGGATCTCATGGCGTCCCGGTTCAATCACAAGGTGGAGACCTTTGTGTCCAGAACGAAGGATCCGCTGGCGGTGGCCACGGACGCTCTGGTGGCCCCCTGGGGTTGTTATCAACTTCTGTATGCCTTCCCTCCGATAAAACTACTGCCACGACTGATCCGCAGGATAGTGGCGGAGGGAATGCCAATAATCCTGGTGGCTCCGGACTGGCCTCGGCGCACGTGGTACGCCGACGTGGTGCAAATGGTGGCAGACGCTCCTTGGCGGCTCCCGCTGAGAGACGATCTTCTGTCTCAGGGGCCCATCTTGCACCCTGCTTTACTCTCACTGGCTTTGAGGGCTTGGCTATTGAGTCCCAGGTGCTAAGAGACAGGGGAGTCGCTGAATCAGTGATTCCTACTTTGTTGAAGGCTCGCAAGTGTACCTCTCGCAAGATTTACCACCGCACCTGGAAGGCTTATATAGCTTGGTGCGAGGCGGAGGGTCATAACCCTCGCTCTTATGTAGTATCAAGGGTCCTGACTTTTTTGCAACAGGGCCTGAACAAAAATCTGGCTTTGAGTACTCTTAAGGGCCAGATATCTGCTCTGGCAGTTCTTTTTCAGAGACCTTTGGCATCACATTCCTTGATTCGTACCTTTGTTCAAGGTGTATGACATGTGGCGCCTCGGGTGAAGGTTCCGTTGGCGCCTTGGGATCTAAATTTGGTGCTTTCTGTACTTCAGAAACCGCCTTATGAAAAAATCAGGGAGATTTCCTTACAACTGCTTTCGCAGAAGGTGGCCTTTTTAGTGGCCATCACCTCTGCCAGACGGGTGTCTGAATTGGCAGCACTCTCGTGCAAGTCTCCCTACCTAGTCCTGCATAAGGATAAGGCGGTCTTGCGACCCTCGCCTTCTTTTCTTCTTTTCACATTAATGAAGATCTTGTTCTTCCTTCATTGTGTCCTCGTCCATCGCATCCAAAAGAAATTGATTTACATGCCTTGGATGTAGTGAGGGCCCTAAAAAGTGTATTTGTCTGCTACAGCTTCTTTTCGAAAAGCTGATGCTCTGTGTTGCCTGAGGGTCTGCGCAAAGGTTTGGCGGCCTCCTCGGCTACGATTTCTCGTTGTATCAGACAGACCATGACCCATGCATATGCTGTCAGGGGCAAGGTCCCCCCTTTTCCAGTCACGGCTCATTCTACCCGGGCTGTTAGCACTTCCTGGGCTTTCAGACACCAGGCCTCGGTGTCACAGGTGTGCAAGGCGGCCACTTGGGCCTCGGTTCACACTTTCACTAAGTTTTACAAAGTTGATGTGTTTGCATCTTCGGATGCTGCTTTTGGCCGCATAGTTTTGCAGGCGGCAGTGTAGGCGTGTCTGGCGCCTCCTTAGAGGTTCTGTTGGGTACTGTTGTTAGCGTTTACCCATCCCTCTTTTTTACACAGCTTGGGGACATCCCCACACGTAATGGAAAAGCTGCGTCTGTCAGTGAACGATAGGAGAAAAAGGGATTTTATTAAAACTTACCGTAAAATCCTTTTCTCCGAGTTCACTGACAGACGCAGCACCCACCCCTCTGTGCTCTGTGTTTGTACGGCTTGTGTACGAACTGGTGAGCTATTCCATAGAGGGGGTTTATCTGGGAAGAGGGGACGGCCCCATGGGAGGGGTCAGCTGTTTCTTTTCTCTGCCTAGTTAACTCCTAGTGGAACCAGCATAAACCCCACACGTAATGGAGAAGTTGCGTCTGTCAGTGAACTCGGAGAAAAGGATTTTACGGTAAGTTTTAATAAAATCCCTTTTTTCTCCATGCCTTCGACCAGTGGAGAACAAGACTGCAGCAATGTATTAGTGCAAATGGGGAATATATTGAAGGGGGCAAGCATTAAATGTGTAATGCATATAAATAAAGGTGAGTTATTTAATAGACACACTGTGTGTGTGTGTGTGTGTGTGTGTGTGTGTGTGTGTGTATATATACAGTATCTCACAAAAGTGAGTACACTCCTCACATTTTTGAAAATAATTTATTATGTCTTTTCATGTGACAACACTGAAGAAATGGGGCTTTGCTACAATGTAAAGTAGTGAGTGTACATCTTGTATAACTGTACACCTCAAGATAACTGAACACATAGCCATTATATCAGAGATGCAGACACGATCGCCGCATTCCCATGTGCATGCGTGGAAGAAGAGTGCATCTGTGCATGCGGGTGCGCGACGGGACAAGGCGGTGCACACATGCACAATGCACGCACAGCATGGCCAATGAGACTGTTTGCTGACTTATAAAAGGCTGCCTATGTGTTACACAAATTTCTGGATTGTCTCAGCTCACCAGTGTTCCTGAACCTGTGTCCTGTAATCCTGTGGAATTCCCGTTGTGACTCGGCTTGCTCCTTGACCTGCTTTTTGATTTGCTCTCCTGTGTTTGAACCCTGGCTTGCCTAACAGACTATGCCTCTGCCTGATCTCCTGTGCTTGACCCCCAGCTTGCTTAAACAGACTCTGCTATATCTTATCTGCTGTGTTTGACCCTCGGCCTGGATACATTTCTTTACTATATCTCATCTGCTGTGTCTGACCTCCGGCCTGGATTACGGACTTGCTATATCAAGTTACCTGTGCTGATCTTGGCCTGCCCATCTGACTTTGCTGCACTAGTCATCTGCCTCCATACCTTACGTGTGCTATGTCTCTGCCAAGCCTTCACGGGCACCCTTACTCAGAAGACTGCTTATCCAGCCACAGACTGCTTGGGTTCCTTCTGCATCAGGTCCGCAGCCTATACAGTCTACCATTGACCTCCAGCACAGCCACCCACCACCACTGGTGACCCGTGCTTCTCTACGCACCATACAACCTGTTCTCAACTCCAGGGGTATACTGCATTCAGCCACAAGGGGAGCCTCTCTCAGCATTTCGGCCTCGGATCAGGTATGTGACCGTACAATCCAGCCATGTCAGAGACCGACAGAGATGGCTCCCTCCTCGGCGCACTTTGCCAGCAGGTCACCACCCTCACTCAGGCAGTACAGAGGCTACAGGAGGGATACTTCCAATTAGAGGGCCGCCTGCAACACCTAACCATATCTTCCGCTCCTGTTGATGCAGGTGCGCCCTCCACCAGCTCAGCAACAGCTTAAGAACGATCCACCACTGCTCCTACAGTAATGTTACCGGCCCCAGAACCCAGAGTACCCACACCTAAATGCTTCTTGGGGGACCGAAGAAAATTCAAGTCTTTCAAAAATGCTTGTCAGCTATACCTGGCTCTCCAGCCCAAAATCTTCTCCTCAGAGACTGTTAAAGTACTGAATGTAATGAAACGTTAAGTTTTAAACCCTTTTTGCATGTTTAATGGGCTCTTTACTTATTCATGAGTTTTCATCTGTTTTTATCTTGCCCTTCCCTCTCTCCTTTATTTCCCATCCCATCCCATCCCTTTTTTTTTTTTTTTTTTTGGTGTTTGTTTTGTTTGTTATTGGGGGTCAATTTTAGATATGGGTGTGCTGTCACCATGATTACAATTAATCTGATGGGAAGTATAGGGTGCTGCATCATCGGAATTTAATGCTTGATATACTCTTACATATACTCTTGTTTCAATTGTAGGCAAACGTGAAATAATCATATATTAAGTTTGAAATAATGTTATGTATTGAATGTTAAGATTCCGAATTTATTACTTATGTTTAAACTATTCTAATTTTTGTATACTACTTTACTTATCCAGTTGATTGGACCACCATGTATGCCCCTGTGGTTAGTTGAGATGGTCTTTTTTGGGGTTATCCTTCCCCCCCCCCCATGTGGTTTTCTCTCCCTGTGACTGGGGGTACGTCATGTCCCCTTGTGTGGCGTGTTGGGACGTGGTGATCCCTCCCTTGGTTGGTACTTTGGAGTCTGTGCCCCGTCGGGCTATGACACCTATTGTAGCTGTACGGACGAAAGGGGGTGATGGGGTTGGTCAGTCTTGGCCGAGCCCCTCCCTCCCCTCATTTCATGGCTAGGGTGAGTGCTGGCTCGCACCTTGGTCCGTGGTCATCGCTCCTTTGGACGTGCTGGTGTACTCGCATCACCGTGCCATCCTCCTTCGGAAGGTGGCAGGCGCGAGTCATTAGCTGGCTCATGCTGTTACTCCGCCTCTGCTGGAGGTGCGGCATGGGAGATGTAGTCTCCAGCTGTACTGTGTGTGCTGGCGCATGCGCCCGCCATGTCACACGTCCGCATTCAGCGGGTGACATCAGACGCCCGCTGAGTGGGTGATGTATTTAAGCCGGCGGCTCCGGTGGTGATTTCGAACCGGAGACTGGGGATGCATGTGACAGTAATCCTTTTGTAAGGTATGATGCTCTATAGCCCATCGCCATCAAGCTAGTTAGTGAGCTGTTGGCCTATATATATATATATATATATATATATGCATATTGTTGGAGATAGTTATATTACGGTTATTGGCTGCTTATACTTATTGGATTAATTCATTGTCTTTCTTTATTTGAACTGGTTGTTATGCGGCAGTCTGCTTGGATCTGCTTTACTTTTCTATAATGATATAGTAACTGGCTGTCTAAATAGCCTACTCATCTTTGGATGAACTCTTTGCAATATATATAGGTTTTCCTGTTTTCTTCACAGATCGTGTCTATGTGCAAATTGTTACTGTTAAATTGCAAAAGTGTCTATGTGCAAATTGTTAATTGTTAAGCATTGGTCGATCCACAACTTGCATTTGGATAGCTCCTATCCCTGTAATATTTGGGTACTAGCGTCCCCTACTTGCTTCATTTGAAAGTTTGATATGCGTAAGTGTCAGCTTTTGTTGTCATTATTAGTGTAGCCGTATATATCCATATATATATGAAAGAGATGATGATGAACAGAGGTGTATATATACCCTCCTGGGCTTGTATGGCCCATGTGTAGCAACACTCTGTTAATTCATAGTTTTGTATCAAACCCTGGTTGGGGGATAAATTTGTTATTTAAAGAGACAAACCATTCCTCCCTCTTATTTCACACTTATGTTTGTTCTAGCCTGGACCTTATGCACCACCTGCAGTTAAAATTAGTCGGGCAGATGGTTGATCGTGGGCTCTCTAGTGCCTGCATGTGTGGGTCCAGCTCCGGTAAGTCCCATCATTGCCGGTATGATGGGGCAGGGAGATACACTATACAGTTGGGAGTTAGAACTCTATATCACAGGGGCAGTCCAATCATTGGCTAATGAATGGTATAATCAAATGTGTTATCATGATGTATTATCATTGTCTATTTTACTGTTTGAAATTAGATTTGGTGGCGGTCATTTAATCCCCTGAAGAAGCCCACCAGGGTGAAACATGTTGGGATAATCAGTTGATCATCTGCTACACCACCTTTGGCTAAACCCCACCACGTAACATCTGTATCATTGTATTGATTTTTAAATGTCTGTATTATACAAACAAATTTTCATGCTTTTTATGGACTACATGTCAGAATAAAGAATTATGTTTTTAAGAGAATTCTCTTCTTTGACTCAATCCTCTAACACCGCATAATCCCATCAGGGAACTTTGCTTGTCCTAGTTTACTCAAATAATATTTGGGATGAGATGCCTCTGTAAAATAGCTATTTAGCAATCAAATCGCCAAGGGAACAATTTGTTATTCAACTGTTAAAGTAGGATTCATTATATCTCTACTAATTGATGAACCTCGTGCCTGGGCCCACCATCTGTTAGAGAAAAAAAGCCCAATATTGAACTCTGTTGGCTCTTTCTTTGAAGCAATGGCACAACTGAATGATGACACTCAACGCACTGCCACTGCAGAAGCGGTCCTGCATAACCTACTCCAGGGGAAACGTCTGGTAGAGGATTTCACTGTGGAGTTTTGGAAATGGTCTGCTGACACCGGGTGGAATGAGGCTGCTCTCCGTTACCAATACCGCCAGGGGCTCTCAGAGACTCTCAAGGATGAATTAGCCTGAGTAGAGACCCCTGCTACCTTGGAAGGCTTGATCCAGTTAGCCATCATGCTAGATCGACGTCTGCTGGAACGGCGGTCTGAGAGCTACCGAGCCACTCCACCTACCTGGATGATACCCAGGATCCCATCAATTCATATGCCACCACCCGTCCAGGCCTCTGCCACGACTTCAGAAGGGGAGCCCATGCAACTAGGACTGGTCTGTTCCCATCTCACCCCAGATGAAAGACAATGACGCAGGCAGGCCAATCAGTGCCTATACTGTGGAAGAGCAGGTAATTTCCTCCGCAATTGTCCTGTCAGACCCAGTAAGTCAAAGCCGGCACATGCCATGAACTTTCAAGTTGCTGGTCATTCTGTGTCTCATGTTGTCCTCCCTGTCTCCCTACAGGTGGCGGAAGAGGCGGTTCGGCTTCTGGCAATTTTTGACTCAGGGGCATGTAGTTGCTTCCTAGACTCTGCTCTAGCTAAGAGACTATGTGTGCCCCTTCAGAACAAGAAACATACTTTGCAAGTTCATCTGGCCGACGGCTCTTTACCCTGCTCAGGGCCTGTCACTCAAGAGACTAAACCCATTCTTACCATTACAGACTCTGGTCACCAGGAGTTTCTCTGTTTTGACATCAGTTCACCCATGTTCCCCATCTTCCTGGGACTTCTGTGGTTACAAGCCCACAATCCACAAATAAACTGGATTAGAAAAGAAATAAACTTCTTTTCTGCTTATGTTCACAGTATTGTTTTGTCCCAGCTACCAGTAGACCTGCTACCTGTCTGTCTCTCCAGCCTCCATCCAGTATACATCCAAATGTTCCCTCAGCATACCAAGAATTTATGGATGTGTTCGATAAGAAAGGGGCTGATCATCTGCCTCCACATAGGCCATATGACTGCCCAATCGAACTATTGCCCGGGGCTGAAATTCTTTTTGGGCGAATATTTCCATTCTCCGAAGTTGAGTTGGAAGCCTTACGGGAATACATTGCAGAAAACCTCGAAAAAGGTTTCCATCGGCCTTCTTCACGTGCTGGGGCAGGTATCTTTTTCGTAGGGAAGAAAGACGTGACTCTCAGACCATGCATAGATTAGAGATCTCAACAAGATCATTATCAAAAATCGCTACCCGCTCCCTCTCATCCCTGAACTCTTCTAACGATTCCACATGGCCCAGATCTTTACTAAGCTTGATCTACGGGGCGCATGCAATCTCATTTAAATCCGTGAGGGAGATGAATGGAAGAATGCCTTCAGAACTCGCTTTGGACATTATGAATATCAGGTCATGCTATTTGGATTATGCAACGCCCCGGCTACCTTTCAATACCTAGTCAATGACCTTTTCAGAGAATTCCTTGACAATTTTGTTATCGTTTATCTTAACAATATCCTTATCCTTTCTGCTACCCTGGAACTGCATCGCACTCATATGAAGAAAGTACTTGCAACTCTCAGGAAGCATGGACTTATGTTAAGGCAGAGAAGTGTGACTTTGAGAAAACCACTATTCAGTTCCTGGGTTTTGTCATCTCTACTGGAGGAATCGCAATGGATCCTCAGAAGGTAAAAGCAATTCTGGATTGGCCAGCACCATCAGATAAAAAGGGGGTCCAACAATTTATTGGCTTTTCCAACTTCTACCGCAGGTTTGTGAAAGAATTTTCTGCTATCGTCGCACCCATCACACAGCTTACACGTAAGCAGGGTCGGTTCCAGTGGTCTCCAGAAGCCCAGATTGCCTTTGATAAACTCAAAAGCTGGTTCACTTCAGCACCAGTACTGCAGCACCCAGACCCTGCACTGCCATATGTGCTAGAAGTGGATGCATCAGAAATAGCAACGGGAGCCATTCTTTCCCAGCGTCAGGGACCAAAGGCCCTTCTCCATCCTGTGGCCTTCGCCTCTCGGAAAATGATCCCCCCAGAGAAAAATTATGATGTGGGCGACCGAGAGTTACTGGCCATCAAATTTGTTCTAGAGGAATGGAGATACCTACTGGAGGGTTCTGCCCATCCCATTATGATCTTCACAGATCACAAGAATCTGGAGTATTTCAGAACTCCAAAACGTCTCCGACAAGCTTGATAGGCATTATTTTTCTCCAGATTCAGTTTCCATTTATCATATCGACCAGGTTCAAAGAATAGTCAGTTACATAGTTAGTCAGGTTGAAAAAAGACACAAGTCCATCCAGTTCAACCAAAAAAAAAAAAAATAATAATTTATATATATATATATATATATAATATTTAATAATAAAAAAAAAAAAAAC
>BLSH010354002.1:15434-31446 GCA_018402905.1 Glandirana rugosa | reverse complement strand
GCCCCCCCCCCCCCCCCGGATCCGCCCCTGAATGGGACACGGCTACACCTCAAACAATCCAGTAAAACGTTCACAATAGCATATGATACAATATATTTACACAATATACCAGTGTTTCTCAGAGAAGTCCCCAGGGGTTCCGCCGCAATTCAACATTGTGGCGGATGTATATCATTGTGGCGGATGTATATCCGCCCAATGTTGTTTCTAGTGTTCCCAATGCGCACTGACAGTGAGTACTGTCAGCGCGCATTGATATCCGATGCCTTCTCTGTAGTCCCGGCTCAGAGAACTTAGAGGGCGGAGACAGGAATGCAGCGAGCGGGAGTTCTGAATTCAGAGGCGGGGAGACGTGAATAGAGACTGTGTAGAAGCGGGGGGCAATGAAGGGAGCCAAGATTAAAATCCATGGAGGCAAGAGCACAGAGTGGCAGCTGAGAAAGAAGACCGAGGAGGCAGGGCGCACCAAGAGGGACCTGGGAAAGAGAGCCCAGAATAGAGGCGGGGGAGCACTGGATCAGAAGGTGAGATGCTGTATGAACAGTAGCGGTGCTGCACACTGTGGAGGGGGAAGCTGAAATAAGGAGCACATAGCTGGATTGGAATGTGAATTCCTGCATGCAGAAGAGGTAAATGCAAACTGGGAGTGGAGGGGGAAGCAAAGAATAGGAGGTGACATCCTGTGTATATCCTGTGTATATAACCGCACTGAATGCAGACTGCAGAGCTCAGGAGCACACAGCTGGGTCAGGCTGAAAGTAGCAGGAGGTGAGATTATAATAGCTTTATGTTACAGTTATGCCATAATTGTACATAATGCTATTATAATCTCACCTCCTGCTACTTTTAGCCTGACCCAGCTGTGTGCTCCTGAGCTCTGCAGTCTGCTTTCAGTGCCATTATATACACAGGATGTCACCTCCTATTCTCTTCTTCCCCCTCCCCTCCCAGTTTGCATTTACCTCTTCTGCATACAGGAATTCTTATTCTCTGCTCCCCCCTCTGCAGTCTGCATACAGTCGCTACCATACACAGGGTCCTACAAAATTCAGCCATGTGCTCCCACTGTCCACACTCCTCCTGGCACTACCCTCAGAGGTTCAGAGGATCTGGAACTATAGAGAAGGCACCAGGTATCAATGCACATTGACAGTACTCACTGTCAGTGTACATTGAAAACAACATCAGTATCATGTGCGTATTTTTTCTGCACAGAAATATGCAACATGTATGCATTTTTCTGCAGAGAAAAAATACTCACATGACATCAACGTTGTGGTGTAAGCAGGGCACATAGTTTTAACATAGGTCTCTGCAAGGACATAAAGAAAACAATTAATTTCTATGTGCCCTGTTCACATTATAATGTTGGTGTCAGATGGGCTCTAAGAGCTCTAATATGTATTCCATTATTTAAAGCTATTTCTATAATAATTGTGGTTATATCTACAGCTCGCTGATCAGATCCAGTGTTCCGTGAGCTGTAGATCTGACATTTTTTTTTTGAGGTTCCCCGAGATCTCAAACGCTTTGCCAAGGGTTCCTCCACTGTAAAAAGTTTGAGAAACACTGTAATATACAATTCTCCAGCAGTCCCAAAGGTGACTGCTGAAGAGTCCCCCCCCCCCCACTCCTTCAGCACAAACCACAAATATGAAATCCAGCACAACAGTGTTAAAAGGAATTTCTGAGTCTGGTGTGGTTGTTCGATGACTCTGACCAGCACAGATCAGACTGGGGTTCTTGGTCACCCTGTGCCCCTAATAGACACATGGGGACTTACACATAAGGGGGCTCCAGGGAGCAAGACAAGGAGCCTCACAACCTCTCTGAGGTAATCTGGGTTCCACAAGTCCCCCACCCAAAGTGACTCCTGTCACAGCTGACAAAAAAAGTGAGTACACCCCTAAGTGAAAATGTCCCAGTTGGGCACAATTAGCCTTTTTCCCTCCTCGGTGTCATGTGACACATTAGTGTTACAAGGTCTCAGGTGTGAATGGGGAACAGGTGTATTAACTTTGGTGTTATCACTCTCACTCTCTCATACTGATCACTGGAAGTTCAACATGGCACTGCCATGAGTGGCAAAGAACTCTCTGAGGATCTGAAAAAAAGAATTGTTGCTCTACATAAAGATGGCCTAGGCTATAAGAAGCTTGCCAAGACCCTGAAATTGAGCTGCAACACAGTGGCCAAAACCACACAGCGGTTTAACAGGACAGGTTCCACTCAGAACAGGCCTCACCATGGTCGACCAAAGAAGTTGCGTGCACGTGCTCAGTGTCACATCCAGAAGTTGTCTTTGAGAAATAGACGTATGAGTGCTGCCAGCATTGCTGCAGAGGTTGAAGGGGTGGGGGTCAGCCTGTCAGTGCTCAGACCATACACTGCACACTTCATCAAATTGTTCTGCATGGCTCTTGGCCCAGAAGGAAGCCTCTTTTAAGGATGATGCACAAGAAAGCCCGCAAACAGTTTGCTGAAGACAAGCAGACTAAGGACATGGATTACTGGAACCATGTCCTGTGGTCTGATGAGACCAAGATAAACTTATTTGGTTCAGATGGTGTCAAGCCTGTGTGGCGGCAACCAGGTCAGGAGTACAAAGACAAGTGTGTCTTGCCTACAGTCAAGCATGGTGGTGGGAGTTGTCATGGTCTGGGGCTGCATGAGAGCTGCCGGCACTGGGGAGCTACAGTCCATTGAGGGAACCATGAATGCCAACATGTACTGTGACATACTGAAGCAGAGCATGATCCCCTCCCTTCAGAGACTGGGCCGCAGAGCAGTATTTCAACATAACGACCCCAAACACACCTCCAAATGACCACTGCCTTGCTAAGGAAGCTGAGGGTAAAGGTGATGCACTGGCCAAGCATGTCTCTAGGCCTAAACCCTATTGAGCATCTGTGGGGCAACCTAAAACGGAAGGTGGAGGAGTGCAAGGTCTCTAACATCCACCAGCTCCGTGATGTCGTCATGGAGGAGCGGAAGATAACTCCAGTGGCAACACTTTGGGCCTAATTTGGACATTTTCACTTAGGAGTGTACTCACTTTTGTTGCCAGCGGTTTAGACATTAATAGCTGTGTAAATATCGATACAGTCCCAAAACCATATTCTTCACAGTAGCGCAGCGATATTAAGTGAATTAATATAAAAAAAACTCAAAATAGGAAAAATAAATATTAAATATAGTCCATATATAGCACGGGCAGCACAGTGGTGTAGTGGGTAGCACTTTCGCCTAGCAGTAAAAGGGTCGCTGGTTCGAATCCCGATCACGACACTACCTGCCTGGAGTTTGCATGTTCTCCCTGTGCCTGCGTGGGTTTCCTCCGGGTACTCCGGTTTCCTCCCACACTCCAAAGACATGCTGTGAGGTTAATTAGATCCTGTCTAAATTGGCCCTAGTATATGTATGAATGTGAGTTAGGGACCTTAGATTGTAAGCTCCTTGAGGGTAGGGACTGATGTGAATGTACAATGTATATGTAAAGCGCTGCGTAAATTGACGGCGCTATATAAGTACCTGAAATAAATAAAAAAAAATAAATATAAATAAAATTGACCATATCACATATAGTGCTTAATAATCCATAGTGAGAAAAACACGGTGTATTCAACTTTACACCAAAAACTCTTCCTCCACCAAGTGACACAGTGAAGAAATCACCCCCTATGGACTATAGCTCACCAGATGCCAAAGTATTAAGGTCTCATAAATAATGATCTAATTTCATGTGGTCGGCAATCCCAGGCTCCACTCAGAACACTCCAAATTATAATAGATATTCACCTCTCCACCTCTGGGGTGTTTCTGTGCTGCTCAGAGTCAAAATGCTATTATCTGAATAACAGCTTTAAAAAGGACTCATTATATTAGAAGACACATGCCTCATCCCCAGGGACATTTCCTTCTAATACGCTGTGTGCATTATATTTCGCTTGCGCTAATAAGCGCACTTTTCAGCTCTTTTGCATAATGCATTTGAGTGCACTTGTGTTAAAGCAAGAAAGACAGACACAATAGCTGTTCTCACATTGCAAGCTCGCCCATCAGTCCTGACTAGCAATGCTTGCATGTTTAATTTATAGGGTTGAATCAGGGATAACAAAGGGACTTGATGGCTTCACAATCAGCCAATCAGACTCCAAGGCACAGTCACATGACATGAGCTCAATACAAAATAAAAACCATGACACACTTGTTTATATTCAAACGATACAATAGAAGAGGCGTGCATGCATGTGGAATGGCTGGCCAGCCTGGATGAGTCACAGCCCTTGCGTGGGTGGAGATGCACACGCTCCAGATATCAATGAAAGCCATGTGGAAACATGGCTCCCATTGAAATCAACGCGTTCTCACAGAGGCTTTCCCGCCAAAACGACACGCATGCAAAGCCAGAACTGCCATTACAACAAATCACTATTAAATATAGCTCTATGAACTATATTTCATAGTGATTATACTACTGTTCCATTAAAGGGTATATTATGCACAAAGGAATATAGCTGTGGGTTTCTGTCACATGGATCAGACATGACAGAAAGCTTACAGACCATTATCCTTACATAAAAGGCAATACTGATTCCATACCGCAAGTACATCCCCGCCAAGCAGATTAATACAGGGGCTCCCCGGTTGACGGTAATACACCCGCGCCACTGAACGTGTATCGCACCTCAAAGATCCGGACTGGCGTTCGCTCCAACATTAACCACCCAGAGCGCCTGCCAACTGGGATGATCGTGCGGGTAGCGTATGGTTACCAAATAATGGAAGGTTCCCATTGTAAGTGGCCTGTCCTCAATATCAGTTAAAGCCATATTCGCTATACACAGCGAATACCGGTAAACCGACACTGGGAGACACTGTGACAATACATAATTAACATATCCTACATTTCTACAACAGCTAAGTTCAGGGGGACCAAATGGGGCTGAGGAAAAAAGGCAAATAGTGATTGACCAGTCCCAACAGGGGGATATCAAATGAGTAGTGGGGGGGGAGTGATGGGTGAGTGGAATGGACCATGGTAGGTGAGGGAAACTGGAGTGAGCGGGGAATGGGGGTGCCAAAAGTGTGGGAAAGGAGGGAGGTGGGAGTACAGGCATCCAAGTAGGGATAAAGGTTGGATACCTACCAAAACAAAAGCAGCCCGGTGGACGTGTCTGGTGTCTGAGGAAGTCGGAGTGAACTGATGCCTGGCTGTCATGGGGAGCGCCCTTAAGTGCACTGCCGTGGCGGGCCCTATCAGCGTCACACATGCGAGCTAAAATGGGACGGGCGGCGCCAACACCAGAGCAGATCCGCTTGGCCGCCATAGCTGGAACGCAATGTCGGCCTTGCAGCATCGCAAAAAGTGATGCCACAAGCCGGCAGAAGACGGCGTGACGTCGACGAGCAGTGTACCAGCCACCCACCCCTTGACAAGGAAAGGGGGAGGGGAGGGGGGTGGACAGTGGGCATCGCAGCTCCTGGATCGACAGGGACCACGCCAGTGGACCCGGACCCCAGCGTCAAGGCGGCCACCAAGCATGGAATCCAAGCAAGTTACACTGGTATTGTCATATCAAAAGGAATAATAATTTTACAAACAAAAACACCTAGCTTGCTGACATGGCCTGTAGCAAAAAAATTAATATATAAAAAACGGGCAGGGACATAACATGTAATGTTATATACAAGAGAATACCCCTAATTGTGCACTTCCATCCCTATTATTGAATATATATGAATGAGGGGCGGGTGTTAGGAAAGAAAAGATTTGCCTGGTGAAGTCAGGCCATGTTCTGGACTTTTTTGCCGAGTTTTGCAGTTCACCAAATAGCTCTATTTAAGCTCCCTGCACCTGTCAGCAGGTGCTGTCCCTTCTACAGCGTCTGAGTACCTGTGAGCTTCAGCTCTCCTACCTGAAACCTGCTTCCTGTGTTGTTCCTGTGTACCGACCCGGCTTGCTCTGACCTGCTTCCTATCTGCTTGCACCGACCCCGGCCATCTACGACCATCCGCTTGTCCGACCCTTCTGTACCTTGCCGCCAGCCTGTGAACGAACTCTGCTTGGACTTTGACTATTCTTCTGCCTGCCCCTTCTGTGCCTCTCTGATCCGCCAGTTGCCGACCCAGCCTGCACGACCACTCTTCTGTCTGCACGACCTTCTGGAGCCTCACATCACCACCAGTGACCATCCAGCCCTCGTGCCATCCTGCACTCTGGGACTTCCTGTCTACACTACCAGGGGTCCCAGAATCAGGTGTGTAAGAGTGGTTGTTCCCTGCTAAGACAGACTCCACCACCAGGATCGTGACAGCGGGACTTTGAATGAAGAAATGACCTATCCATTTACTTCCATCCCTGTTGGGGGTATATAGATAGAGTCATGGGCAGGACTTTGAATGAAGTGCACGATGGGAAAAAGACAAATTCATAAAAAGTTCATAATAGAAAAAATACCTGCATATTATCGATCATTCTGAACCCTCACATTGAAGAAGGGCTGAATGATTTAATAAGTTAAATACAATTATACAAAAGAAATTTGCATTAGCAGTCCATACAGTCAATAAATACATAAGGTAATGGCATAATTCACAGTAGGTTGGTATAAAGGATGACATAACAAAAACACGACATATGTTGGCTCGACACGTTTTGTGACTTTTGGTCACTCGTCAGAAGCAAGCGTGTTGTGCGTCTGCAATAAAATATAAAAATGCTAGAATCTATGGATTATGAATTATTGAAAATAAATTAACTTTTTTCAAATGTGTCTTTTTCCCATCGTGCACTTCATTCAAAGTCCCGCCCTTGACTCTCTCTGTATACCCCCAACAGTGATGGAAGTAAATGGTTAGGTAATTTCTTCATTCAAAGCCCCGCCCCTCATTCATATATATTCAATAATAGGGATGGAAGTGCACGATTAGGGGTACTCTATTATGAACTTTATATGAATCTATGGATTATTCAAAGTCCCGCCCTTGACTCTCTTTATATACCATCAATAATTACAAGAGAACCAGTTCCATTGGCAGCCATACATGCCCACGTCATGACACTATCATCACCATGCTTCACTGATGAGGTGGTATGCTTCGGATCATATGCAGTTTCTTTCCTTCTCCATACTCTTCTCTTCCCATCACTCTGGTACAAGTTGATCTTGGTCTCACCTGTCCATAGGATGTTGTTTTCAGAACTGTGAAGGCTTTTTTAGATGTTGTTTGGTAAACTAATCTGGCCTTCCTGTTTTTGAGGCTAACCAATGGTTTACATCTTGTGGTGAACCCTCTGTATTCACTCTGGTGAAGTCTTCTCTTGATTGTTGACTTTGACACACATACACCTACCTCCTGGAGAGTGTTCTTGATCTGGCCAACTGTTGTGAAGGGTGTTTTCTTCACCAGGGAAAGAATTTTTCGGTCATCCACCACAGTTGTTTTCCGTGGTCTTCTGGGTCTTTTGGTGTTGCTGAGCTCACCGATGGGTTCTTTCTTTTTAAGGATGTTCCAAACAGTTGATTTGGCCACACCTAATGTTTTTGCTATCTCTCTGATGGGTTTGGGTTTTTTTTCAGCCTAATGATGGCTTGCTTCACTGATAGTGACAGCTCTTTGGATCTCATATTGAGAGTTGACAGCAACAGATTCCAAATGCAAATAGCACACTTGAAATTAACTCTGGACCTTTTACCTGCTCCTTGTAAATGGGATAATGAGGGAATACACACCTGGCCATGGAACAGTTGAGCAGCCAATTGTCCCATTACTTTTAGTCCCTTAAAAAGTGGGAGGCACATATACAAACTGTTGTAATTCCTACACCGTTCACCTGATTTGGATGTAAATACTCTTAAATTAAAGCTAAAAGTCTGCAGTTAAAGCGCATCTTGTTTGTTTCATTTCAAACCCATTGTGGTGGTGTATAGAGCCAAAAAGATTAGGATTGTGTCGATGTCCCAATATTTATGGACCTGACTATATTTAATATTTATTTTTTCTCTTTTTATATTCACTAAATATCACTGTGCTACTGTGAAGAATACGGTTTTGGGACTGTATTGATATTTTCACCTTTTAAATTTGATTTTTAATTATTTGAAAGCAGCAGGACCAATCACAAATGAGTACAAATTTTGTTTAGCGCAGTCATTATAAGTTATTAATAGCTGTGTGTTCAGTTATTTTGAGGGGACAGCAAGTTTACAATGTTATACAAGCTTTACACTCACTACTTTACATTGTAGCTGTCATTTCTTCAGTGTTGTCACATGAAAAGATATAACAGATATAATAAAATATTTACAAAAACGTGAGCGGTGTACTCAGTGACTAGCGACATTATGTGAGGAGCCTTAATGGACAGGCGATACTTGTCGCCTCGCATGCAATCACTTTGAGGCGATTAGCAAGAGTCCGACCTGGGTTTTGCCAGCCACCGGGGCAGAGCTGGATCCGGCCTGGATTTTCTTGTCCAGCCAAACCCTTCACCTGCATTTAATGACCAGGAAGAGAGCACAGGAGAGCTCTATCCTGGATCTCAGAGGGAGAAAGCTGAGTGAGCTCTGTGTGATAATTTGGACTCAAAGATCAAGGTTTGCACTGTGCTTATGTTTTGTGGGTATAGGGAACAGCCCCACACAGTATAGAGAGGAACCCAATTGTTTAGTTTAGCGCCAGGTGGCGAGGTTTTGTTTTCTATTTTGTTATGTGTTTTTGATCTTGCAAACCTGTGTGAAGGCCCTGCTGCAAGCAAATGCAGCCCAGCGGAAAACCAACCACCAGGTCGTAGAGGCCGCTGCAGCTCAGCGAGAGGAGAGTCACCAGGCTATTTCAGCACAACAGGCGGCTTAGCTGGAGGCAACTCGCCAGGCTATCACAGCACAACAGGAGATGAACCGGCAGTTTGCGGAAGCCCTGCTGGAGTTAAAAAAAAGGGGCCCACACCTCTGGTGACAATGGAACCAAAGTTGGTATGCACCTGTTGCTACATGCAGATGATGACACCTGCGGATGATGCGGAGGCGCACCCCATGGCCTTTGAAAGAGTCGCTCTTCGCAAAGGATGTCTTAAGGAAATGGGTCAGTCATGGGGACCCCAAAACCGCCAACCAACTTGTGGACCTCGTGGAGAGATACACGGATGTTGAGGACTTGTTGCGTCCATCTGCACCCCACTCCAATGTATCTAGAGGTGAAAGGTCGCCCTGTGGACCCGGTAAGACTGTTCCAGGGTTCAGGGGCTTGGGGAAATTTGATAAGACTGATAATGGAGAAAACAAAAATGGCCCCTAAGGGTACTTTTAAGGATAGATGGGGGAGATTGAGGTATAAAGGTATGACACATTTTATTGAGTACAATTAAAAAAATAATAGTATACAAAACCATAAAATAGTCAAGAATTAAAATTGACCACAGTGGTACATGTACATATAGGAAAAAATAAGCACCAGTACATTAAAGGAGAAGATGGAACAACAAACCAGACCCCCGTGTGAGAGGCCACGACACAGGAATGGTTCACAGCTGTCCAATGCCCAAAGCGTTTCAAATTTTGTAAGTAAATTCCTTCATCAGGGGAGGGAGTCACAGTGCAACATGTCTATAATTGTAACAATAATTGTTAAGTAACCAATAATATAATACGTAATCAAAGGAATATCATAAATGGGACAGGTCTATAACTTACACTGCATCACAGTAGGTAACAAGAAAGGGCAAATAAATCACTAAATGACGTGTCTGTTGTTAAATGATCATAATTCCCAAAACAGTCTAGCCCCAGCCGCAGGGCCGCATAGCCTGTCCGGAGGTAGCCAACAGGAGTACAACTGCTGGGACCGTATATAGTATGGCTGAAGTAGAATAGTAGAATGGGACACAAAAGAAAAAAGGAGATAAAGGAAAAGGTAAGTGTGAGAACAGGTTGGAAAAAAAAACGATTATAATAAAAAATAAGAAAAAATGAACAATAAGAAATAAATATAAATAAATAATTCAATGGAAGAAAAGTATATATAAGTAAAAATAAAAAAAAAGTATATATAGTAATGAACATAGGTAGAGAATATAGCAAAGCGCAACAAGGGTCTCAGAGGTGTAGTCAGTACTTACTGGTATATGCGAAGCAGGTAGCTTGTGCAGAGAGGTCAGAACACGTCTGATTAAGCTAGCAGTAAGAGGAGTATTTATATGGTCAGCTAAGGGATTGAACCAAAGTGAGAGAGGAGGAGAGGGCAGACATATAAAATAGGGAATTGACAAACATAAGGAAAATAAAGTAAGAAAAATAATGGAACAAGAAAAGGGGAGCAAAAGGGGCATAATGGGGCAGGGGAGAGTATATGTTGCTTAGCCTCCAAGTATCATGGAGGGATAGTAAGTCCCTCTATAATGGTGTGCAGAGGATCACACCGGTTCTCTCTCTCAATTGGTACATCCCAACCTGTGTTTGGTGTGGTGACCAGACCAGGTGTATGAGGGATGAGAACTGCCGACACGGAGAGTGGCCGCATCAGCTGATGCTGATGAAAGGGGGATAAAAACAACGGCCGGGCATAGCCATGACAGCGGCAACACGCGTCGGGCTGGAAAAGCTCCACCCAGTGGCCACAAAGAACATAGGCTCCCCAGAGTGAACCAGGAAAGCTATGCGTGCCGGGCAGTTAACTCCTGAATAGCAGCTCCAGGACAGGCGATCATTCCGGACTGGGAATAGATACAAGGGAATCTTTGGCTATAATCAAACATATGACAACATGTAGGCAAATATATATAAATAGTAATATACATAATGAGCAGGTACCTGACATTGCAGAATACTTGAACACTGATCAAATAGACAGTCTACAAATGACATAGAGTAAGTTAACCATATAATATACAGCAATGAGCATCAAAGTCGGGCAGAACAATAAAAGAACCTATGGTGGGATACAGTCATATTGAAAATATATGAAAGTAAAAAAGAAATAATAAATAAGAGTAAATATGAAAGTAATATGGTGAAGAAACTATAGAATATGAATAGATAGATGAATGAATATGCTGGATCAAATATGAGAAAAACATATATATATATATATATATATATATATATATATATATATATATATGTACAGTGGGTACGGAAAGTATTCAGACCCCCTTAAATTTTTCACTCTTTGTTATATTGCAGCCATTTGCTAAAATCATTTAAGTCCTTTTTTTCCCTCATTAATGTACACACAGCACCCCATATTGACAGAAAAACCTAGAATTGTTGACATTTTTGCAGATTTATTAAAAAAGAAAAACTGAAACTTAACATGGTCCTAAGTATTCAGACCCTTTGCTCAGTATTTAGTAGAAGCACCCTTTTGATCTAATACAGCCATGAGTGTTTTGGGAAATATGCAACATGTTTTTCATACCTGGATTTGGGGATCCTCTGCCATTCCTCCTTGCAGATTCTCTCCAGTCCTGTCAAGTTGGATGGTGAACATTGGTGGACAGACATTTTTAGGTCTCTCCAGAGATGCTCAATTGGGTTTAAGTCAGGGCTCTGGCTGGGCCATTCAAGAACAGTCACAGAGTTGTTGTGAAGCCACTCCTTCGTTATTTTAGCTGTGTGCTTAGGGTCATTGTCTTGTTGGAAGGTAAACCTTCGGCCCAGTCTGAGGTCCTGAGCACTCTGGAGAAGGTTTTCATCCATGACATCCCTGTACTTGGCCGCATTCATCTTTCCCTCGATTGCAAGCAGTCGTCCTGTCCCTGCAGCTGAAAAACACCCCCACAGCATGAAGCTGCCACCACCATGCTTCACTGTTGGGACTGTATTGGACAGGTGATGAGCAGTTCCTGGTTTTCTCCACATATACTGCTTAGAATTAAGGCCAAAAAGTTCTAACTTGGTCTCATCAGACCAGACAATCTTATTTCTCACCATCTTGGAGTCCTTCAGGTGTTTTTTAGCAAAATCCATGCAGCCTTTCTTGTGTCTTGCACTGAGGAGAGGCTTCCGTCGGGCCACTCTGCCATAAAGCCCTGACTGGTGGAGGGCTGCAGTGATGGTTGACTTTCTACAACTTTCTCCCATCTCCCGACTGCATCTCTGGAGCTCAGCCACAGTGATCTTTGGGTTCTTCTTTACCACCAAGGCTCTTCTCCCCCAATAGCTCAGTTTGGCCGGGCGGCCAGCTCTAGGAAGGGTTCTGGTCATCCCAAACATCTTCCATTTAAGGATTATGGAGGCTCTTAGGAACCTTAAGTGCAGCAGAATTTTTTTTGTAACCTTGGCCAGATCTGTGCCTTGCCACAGTTCTGTCTCTGAGCTCTTCAGGCAGTTCCTTTGACCTCATGATTCTCATTTGCTCTGACATGCACTGTGAGCTGTAAGGTCTTATATAGACAGGTTTGTGGCTTTCCTAATCAAGTCCAATCAGTATAATCAAACACAGCTGGACTCAAATGAAGGTGTAGAACCATCTCAAGGATGATCAGAAGAAATGGACAGCACCTGAGTTAAATATATGAGTGTCACAGCAAAAGGTCTGAATACTTAGGACCATGTGGTATTTCAGTTTTTCTTTTTTAATAAATCTGCAAAAATGTCAACAATTCTGTGTTTTTCTGTCAATATGGGGTGCTGTGTTTACATTAATGAGGAAAATAAATAAACTTAAATGATTTTAGCAAATGGCTGCAATATAACAAAGAGTGAAAAATGTAAGGAGGTCTGAATACTTTCCGTACCCACTGTATATTCACCGATCTAAAAGGAAATATACACGTATAAATAAGAACCCAGGCACTAAGGTGGGGAAGGGAGGGGGGCATTTTTTGTTGGGGGAATAAGAGGAAGATGGGGAAGGGGGTATTGTTTTATTTGGCCATAGGTTGAGTTTTTTTACTTTTTGACCAATGTGAACATGGTGGTCGCACAGAGGTCCAAGGAAAGTGATGAGTTACAAGTCCCTTTTCCATGCCCCTGATGCAAACCCCTCCAAAAAGGATTTGAAGTTAAACACCTCATTTAATCCAGGTGGCCTGGTAGCATCTAAGTCAAAAATCCAGTGTAATTCCCACTGGAGAAGGATTTTATTAGAGACACCCCCTCGTGGCAAGCCGCCAGATCTTAAAGAAACTGACTTCCATGCTGAATATTTTCTTCTGAAAAGTGATTCCCACAAGCTAATCTCCTACAATATATATAGTGATGTTATGTGAGGCGAGGTGATCGATGGACAGTATGTGTCACCTCACATGTATATATTTGGAGTGGACTAAGGTGGAATCCGGACTGGGTTTTACCAGCCACCTTGGCAGGGTTAGTTCCGGACTAGATTTTGTGGTCCACTGCAGTCCACCGTCGGGTGGTTTAAATAACCAGGAAGAGAAGAAAGTCTGGGACTCAGGAGCTATCAGCCCGAGAGAGCTGACATATTGAAGTTTGCTTATGGACTGAGACAAAAAGGTTTGCACTGTCTATGTCAGGTATCTTCAAACTACGGCCCTCCAGCTGTTGCGGAACTACACGTCCCATAAGCCATTGTAAAACGCTGACATTCACAGACATGACTAGGCATGATGGGAATTGTAGTTCCTGAACAACTGGAGGGCCATAGTTTGAAGACCCCTGGTCTATGTTATGTGGTTGTCTGGGAGAAGCCCTGCACTGCTCAGTTAGGAAAATCTGAAACGTTTAGTTAGTGCCTGAATGGCGAGGATTTATTTTCTGTTTTGTTTATTTGATTTCTACGTGCAATCTCTTTAAATACACCTGGCTACAAGCCAGATTTTAAGCAAACCTGACATTTGGACTGCCTTTTTCCAGGGAAGGTGATCCCCATTGAACTAACCCCCACAATATATATTTCTTGTATGGCACATACAGTAAGTGCTTATATTATAGACCTAACTACTATGATATATCCCTCAATAAAGATTTGTGTCAAGAATTGAAACGTGTTGGGGACTTCACATACATTATTTATGTATATGTGTTTCATGGTGGTCACTATATATGGTTACAGACCAATTTTTCTTATGTTTTAATAATATGATGCAGTAAACATTGAAGTGTTTATATCATTATTATTATTTTTGTTTATAATAATCAAAGTAGTTTTATTGCCTAAAAATCCTAATATTTGCATTTTGCTCTGTCATAATTCATCTTATTCATGGGACGTGGCACTTGTTACTTTTTAACTAGATTGGATAATCTAAGTGCAATATCAAATAAATGTTTTAAATAGTCATAAAAATATGTATATGAACTGAAATCTTTTTTTCCTGCACCTCCAGCCTATGTCTGTTTTTGGATGTGTTTTGGCCAGCCATAGATGGATTGAAATTTGTCCAGTTCAGCAGGAACCACCCAAATTTATATTCATCTATAGGCAGGCTGATTGTACTGAGGTCAATCCATAAGATGACTTCCGTACAACCAGCCTGTCGGGGTTTTCTTGTGCAATCACTTCCGGCTGCTATAGCTAACCAGAGTGATCATGGTATTCTGATGGCTGGGATGAATACTGACTATGTTGAAGGGGGAATGGAGCAATTTTCTTTTCTGGCAGAAGGAAAGAAAATTAATTAATTTATGGGTTACTTTAGAATTACAGGGATGTTATGCCTCCAACATTCAACATGTATGAATATCTTGCCCCTGTTGTGTTTAGCTGTTTAGTGGGCATGGAGGAGGAGGAAGGGAGTGGGTTGCCCTTTATCCAAAGTGTATACACTCACATGTGACTTTATAGTCACTTAGGCTGCACAGATGATAAACATGTGGAAACAAACAGCTTAAACGAGAATTGAAACTGGAATATGATCAGTAGCTGTAGAAAAGGCTGGTCTACACAGTCTCATGCTGCAGTAAGCACACAGGCAAGGAGGGAGGGACAGTAAACCAGAGGATCAACTGGGTATGTTGTAGTTTACAGAAAAACAAATCCCAAAGTAAGTAACTAAGTATGAACATAATGTACTTTCATTTTTAATGATGCGGGTTTCACTTCACACTTCAATATTTTTTTTTTCTTTTATGCTCTAGATAACCACTCTTGGATTCACAATTGCCGACAGGGCAGATGGACCTTTTCAACTTGAAATAGATTTTATAGGGCTGTCTAATGATCAAGCACATCAAGAAGATTTTGCATATGAGTTATACAAGAATACACCTTTATAAAAATGTAAAAAAAAACTGAACTGTGGTTAAATACAGTACATTTTAAATTAAACCTGTGTCCTTTCAAGTGGCTTTTCTGTGGTGATAATGGAGTTTATATGCATTTACAGTTTGTAGGCAATACATGGTACCTGCCATTAGTTCACTATTCATTAACTTCTTATGCAGAACATGTGCTATCATTTATGGAACATGGGGTACATTTTAAAAGAAACAAATCATGAGACAAATGGAGCTGTCATTGCTAAATGCTCATTCTGGATAATTCTACTTACCCTGCTGTTAGGCTGACTTTCTAATACTTGTGTCACTGACCCAAAACAAATATGCAGATAAGAATTGTTAACCTTATTCTGACTTACCTAGATACATCTTCTGGGTCAGTAATGGCTGATTCACACGTGTTGTGACAGAGCCCTCCAGCACCCAGCTTGGGTGACTGTCAAGATATATACCGTATTTTTTGCACCATAAGACGCACCTGACCATAAGACGCACCTAGGTTTTAGAGGAAGAAAACAAGAAAAAAAAAATATTCTGAACCAAATGGTGTACTAAAATATTTACCAGTGCAGCCATATACCAGAGTTCATGAAATACAGCCATATACCAAATACATGAAATACAGCCATATACCAGATCCATGAAATACAGCACAATACAGATCCATGAAATACAGCACATATACCAGATCCATGAAATACAGCCATATACCAGATCCATGAAATACAGCCATATACCAGATCCATGAAATACAGTCATATACCAGATCCATGAAATACAGCCATATAAAGTACCTAGACCATATACCGACATAAAGTACCTAGACC
>BLSH010354002.1:0-15424 GCA_018402905.1 Glandirana rugosa | reverse complement strand
AACAAGAAAAAAAAATATTCTGAACCAAATGGTGTACTAAAATATTTACCAGTGCAGCCATATACCAGAGTTCATGAAATACAGCCATATACCAGATCCATGAAATACAGCCATATACCAGATCCATGAAATACAGCCATATACCAGATCCATGAAATACAGCCATATACCAGTGTCCATGAAATACAGCCATATACCAGTGTCCATGAAATACAGCACAATACACCAGATACATGAAATACAGCACATACCTGTGTCCATGAAATGCAGCCTGACAGAGCTGAGAGGGAGATTCATATCTCCCGCCACCACTGTGCTGTGATGATGTCATCACCCTGCGCATAGTGGAGCTCCACTCTGCAGCCAGATCCCATTCAGAAAGAAGCAGCTCCAGCCGCCGCAGTACTTCATTTGGCCACTGGGGCCGAATGAAGCCCCAGTGGCCAAATGAAGTACTGCGGCTGCTCTGTCTTCTCACTGTGTGAGATCAGAGCAGCGCTCTATTGTGTCCGGGAGCCCGCAGTGTAATGCAAGCTCCCGGCGGTGACGAGGGGGGGGAGGTTTTTGCAGCATTCGCACCATAAGACGCAGGGAGACTTTCCCCCACTTTTTGGGGGGAAAAAAGTGCGTCTTATGGTGCGAAAAATACGGTAGCTTCCTCCTAGAAACCAGGTATTCTAGCTGAACATCCAAGACTAGACAACAATAGCTTATAAGCAAACTGCAAATTTTTATTGAAAACTCACACAGAATTTATATCACACAATTTCAGGTAGGCCTAATAAAATTTACCTTAACAATACAAACTGTAAACAGGAATATAATTAACATAACTAAGGGACAGCCAACATACACACAATGCTAAACCACATCTAGCAACTAATAGCTGACAGTGGTCTAATTAACATGAACTAATTAACAATTGGCCATCAAGACAGTCTGGCACCCACAACCCTCAATACAAAGTACATTATACATTCTTATAAGCATAAACCCATAACATCCCACAATGGTTCCATAACAAGGTAAAGTGGTCACAATATCAATCACATCTCCGAGATGATCAGACAGAAACAATATGTTGCTTTGAGCTGATCATATTAACATCTGCTCCGACTCTCACAGTCTAAAGTAGTCATTGCTGGTTTGGGACTAGAGGCCCCAAATATGTACCTGGGTCCTCCAGTTCCCAGAGTCTGTGTGCTTTGGGGAGACATGGACTTGAATTTCAAAGCAAGACCACTCCAAGGGTCCCCCAGGCACACACCTCGCAAAGAGTAGGGTCCAGGGTCCATAGGCAGTTGTCAAGAGGCCACCCTGCAGTCCCCTCCAAAAGCCCTTGTCCTGGTTGGGTCTGCCACACGTGTGTTATGAAGAACAAAGCAAAGCTCATCAACACGCCAATAGCTTTCATGTTGTATTTTTGATAGTTTTGGTAGTGTAAAAGTTTTGGAAAAAGCAACCAAGAATGCTTGTAAATGCCCAGAAAAGTGTTGTCTTCTAGTGGGAAGTGCTTAAAAGAGAAGTGATGTAGAAAGAATTATCTGTTTTGAGGTGTGGTTAGGTTGTTGTGTGACAGCAGGCATTTTTCATTATTTCTTTGCTAGTTGGATTTGTATACTTTTTGACACTTGGCTTTGTCCAGCTGAAGATGATCATGAAGAGATAGTCAGTCACTTACAGGCACCAAGGCTTTGCTGACCTAAAAAGCTTTGCTTCTAGCAATAATGCTCAATGCCTATGTGTTAAAGCGGTATTTGCCTAACACACTTACCGGTATACGCTTAATGATAAATAAAATAAGTGATTACAACCTTTTGTCTATAAAAAAAATCAACCAATGCTGTTGCGGTTATTACAAATAAAATCAATAATCAATGACACCTTTGCTAAATAATAAAGATCTAATTTATTTTAACTTACTATTATACAGAAAAGAAACTGGTGTTAATCAACTAATACCAAATATGGCATAGCAGGTACACCTTTAACCACTTGCTTACAGGACACTTACACCCCTTTCCTTACCAGACCAATTTTCAGCTTTCAGCACTCTCACACTTTAAATGACAATTACTCAGTCATGTTACACTGTACCCAAACAAAATTTTTATCATTTTTTCTCACAAATAGAGCTTTCTTTTGGTGGTATATAATCACTGCTGTGTTTTTAATTTTTTTCAATATAAGCAAAAAAGCAAACATTTTGAAAAAAAAACTTTTTAGTTTGTATTGAAAAATTTTGGAAAAAAGTTTTTTTTTTTTCATAAATTTGGGCCATAATTTATACTGGTACATATCTTTGGTAAAAATAACCCAAATTAGTGGATATTATTTATTCTCTGTGAAAGTTATAGAGTCTACAAGCTATGGTGCAAATCATTGAAAATTGATCACACCTGATGTACTGACCACCTATCTCATTTCTTGAGACCCTAACAAGCCAGGAAAGTACAAATACCCCCCCCAAATGGCCCCTTTTTGGAAAGTAGACATTCCAAGGTATGTAGTAAGGGACATGGTGAGTTTTTTTAAGTTGTAATTTTTTCCCACAATTCTTTGCAAAATGAAGATTTTTTTTTTTTTACACAAAATTGTTAAACAACAAGTTATTTCTCACACACTGCATATGCATACTTGCAATGACACCCCAAAATACATTCTGCTACTCTCCTGAGTATGGCGATACCCCATGTGTGAGGCTTTTACACAGCCTGGCCACATACCAAGGGGTAACATTGAAGTAGCATCTTCAGGCGTTCTACAAGCATAAATTACAGATCTCATTTCTCAGCCACCTATTACATTTTTTAAGGCCCTGGAACACTAGGACAATGGAATTGCCCACAAAATGACCCCATTTTGGAAAGCAAACACCCTAACTTATAATCTATGAGGCATAATGAGTCTTTTGAACGGTTCATTTTTTTCCAGACGTTGTTGGAAAATGTGGGAAAAAATGAAAATGCATTTTTTTAACACAGAGTTGACCATTTATACAATATTTGAAAAACATATAGCAGGTACATAGCAAAAATGACACCCCAAAATACATTCTGCTAATCCTCCTGAATATGGCGATACCACATGTGTGAGACTTTTACACAGCCTGACCACATACACAAGCCCAACATTGAAGTAGCACCTTTAGGTGTTCTACGAGCATAAATTACACACCTCTTTTCTCAAACCCCTATTACACTTTTGAAGGCCCTGGAGCACCAGGACAATGGAATTGCCCACCAAATGACCCCGTTTTGGAAAGCAAACACCCCAAGGTATATTCTATGAGGCATTATGAGTCTTTTGTACGGTTAAGTCTTTGAGAAACACAGAAAGAAGATAAAAACTCTATTATTTTTTACACAAAGTGGTCAATTTATAAGATATTTCTAGCACATAGCATGTACATAGGAAAAATTACACCCCAAAATACATTCTGCTGTTCATCCCAAGTATAACGATACCACATGTGTGAGACTTTTACACAGCCTGGCCACATGGAGAGGTCCAACATGCAGGGAGCACCATCATACGTTCTAGGAGCATAAATTACACGTAACATATCCTAATGACCTATTACACTTTGGAGGTCCTGGAGCACCAGGACAGTGGAATTACCCACAAAATGACCCCATTTTGAAAAGCAAACACCCCAATGTATATTCCATGAGGCATTATGAGTCTTTTGTACGGTTCATTTTTTTCCACAAGTCTTCGGAAAACGTGGAAAGAAAATGAAAACGTATTTTTTTTTTTACACAAAGTTGTCAATTTATATGATATTTCTAACACATAGCATGTACATAGCAAAAATAACCCCCCAAAATATATTCTACTATTCGTCCCGAGTATGGCGATACCACATACTCGGGTACTGTGATGGGCTGGTGACAGGTACTCGGGTACTCAGATGGGCTGGTGACAGGTACTCGGGTACTCTCATGGGCTGGTGACAGGTACTCGGGTACTCAGATGGGTTGATAACAGGTACTCGGGTACTGTGATGGGCTGGTGACAGGTACTCGGGTACTGTGATGGGCTGGTGACAGGTACTCGGGTACTCAGATGAGCTGGTGACAGGTACTTGGGTACTCAGATGGGCTGGTGACAGTTATTCGGGTACTCAGATGGGTTGATGACAGGTGCTCGGATACTCTGATGGGCTGGTGACAGGTACTCGGGTACTCAGATGGGTTGGTGACAGGTACTCGGGTACTCAGATGGGTTGATGACGGGTACTGTGATGGACTGGTGACAGGTACTCGGGTACTCTGATGGTCTGGTGACAGGTACTCGGGTACTCTGATGGGCCGATGACAGGTACTCGGGTACTGTGATGGACTGGTGACAGGTAATCGGTACTTTGATGGACAGGTGACAGGTACTCGGGTACTCTGATGGACAGGTAACAGGTACTTGTGTACTTTGATGGGCAGGTGACAGGTACTTTGATGGGGTGGTGACAGGTACTCTTTATTGGAAGGGGGGCAATCAGTGTGCTTGGTGCTGACAGTAAGTGGTAACGAGCTGTTACTGCTACGATCGGTGTGTGAAGAGGAGAACTCTTATTGGCTCTTTACCGTGATCGGGGTTGGGCTTTGTCCAAGGGACAAGCCCGCACCCCGATCGCCGCGCTGCGCACCCCTGGGAGCGTGCACGAGGGGCGTGCACACCGCTGTGTGTGTATTGTCAGAAGTGACCGGCTCTGATAGCACACAGCCGGTCACGTGGTAAAGAGCCAATTTTATTGGCTCTTTACCCCGAACACAGAAGACCGGAGTCCCGAGGGACACGGTCGGTCCCCTATCTCTGCGATGGGGCCCGCAAAGCGGCGAAAACAAGCGGACGTCATATGACGTCCACTTAGCATGGAGAGTGCTCCTTGCCGACCTATAATTACTATACGTCGGTAAGGAAGTGGTTAAAAGTGAAGATGTTACCAATAAACATTACAAACTAGTAATACAAAAAGAAATATGTGGCAGTGTACTTACAAATGTTATAAAAGTATTAAGACAAACTGTAGGACAGAAAAAGTTACATAAAAGTAATAGAAACAAAGAAAAGGTGGTCAGAAGTCTGGACTTCAAAAGGGACCGGATTATGCTGGGAAAATGGTTATGTCATGGGCCTTCTGCTCACCCTTTGCATTCATCCCCATCGAGCACCCTGATTGGCTGGAGTTGCATTGACTCCTGATTGGCCAGAATTGAAGCTTGCTGAGTTTCATGCATTTCATCTAAGATTTACGGTGCCCTCAGTCTCTTGTGTGTCTAAGTTAATTAAGACTACCAACCAGTCCCCAAATTAACATGGTAAGAGTCTGCATTAGATGGAGACATAATGTCTGAATGCCCCTCCTGAAGACAACAGGGTAACTGCGTTAAGATGCATAGGACTATTGTTCCCAAATACAGGAAGAGGCCCTCCCACTCTCATTACATCACCTTCAAAAGACAAAGGATACACTTAATTGCCCTGCATTTAATGAAGCTATTCAACAAACCAGGCCAATGTTTAATATGAGACCATGAAATATATAAAGTACATATTTTTCCAGTAAAATATATATATTTGACTGGGCATGTTATATTCAGAATTCTCTATCTTAGGGGACAAATTCTGAATTAAAAGAGACCAAACAAGGGATATCTTGGAGCACATTGATGCAAATCTGGATTTCCACAGTCCTAATAAGGGTCTGACCAAAATATACATCACTTCACCAAAATATCTAAAATATTTCCACATCAGTTCCCCCTGAAGTTCATTGAACTTAGTCTCTCCCTTAATGATTTTGCACCCACCCACAACCGCCCGGAAGGCCCAACCACCACCACTGCGACCTCCTCTTCTTATTTTGAGCACGACTGGACACATCAAGGTAGACTTGAGACTGCCAAGAAAACCTGGTGCCTTTGGGACTTCACATCCGGACCATGAGTACCTGTGCTGCGAAGTTTCCAAGCTCCTCTGCCTTGGAAAAGCGGAACTCCAACACCGGTGGTGGGATCCTGGCATATCTAGTCCTGTAGCTTTAGATATGCTGTGTAATGATTGCAAAGATTGGATCGGACCCCCAGACGGCACTTTTCAGCATGGTGACCGAAAGTTCAGGAGAGTCTAGTCATTGCACCTTCTTCTCAAGATATGGCTTGGTTTGTTGTTGTAGCTTCTTCAGGTAATGGTAGGGTGGGCCTCCGGACAGCAGTGCATGAATACAAAAAGAAAAAGGGAGAATGTCAGTGTACAGTTATTGGAGGAATTCCAGACAGGCGCAATGGTTTGGCCATTAATACTGAGTACTTAAAAGGGTTGTAATGGGGACGGGTAGAGTGGGTTCCCCACAGGGTACAGAGTCTGAGAGACAGCCAATATCTACTAGAGCCCCTGAAGGTGGGGATAGTCAACACTGCATGCTAGTGCCAGTTCCCTGGGTCCACCACACTTGCTCACGGGGCTCAGGTTAAAGCAGTAGGCAGACTGGGGGATGTCTAATTACAATAAGACACAAGACCTGGATGTCCAGGGATACTTTGGTTTCAATGGTTGTGAAGTATGGTAGTGCTATGTTTCAGAAAACCATTATAAGGCTGTGGGTCCCCATCTGACTCAAAACTGAGTCGGGCAGGAACGCCAAACCTCATCATTTGCTAATAAATTATAGGACTGATGTCTTGGTTACAATATCTAAGAACGTCTAAGATAGAAAACAAGGGTGCAACCTAGGGGGCCTAGTATTTAGAAAAGGAAAGAAAGAGAGGTAAGTAATGAAAATGAACAAGAAGAACAATAAAAATGATAATGAGAAAAAAACAATAAAAAGTAAAAAACATACAGGTTTAATGCTGCTTCAACCAAGTCCATTTATCACACATATTTCATTTTATGTCAAAGAGCATTGAATCTGTATTCAGAAAATCAAACAAACAGTGAATATGTTGCAGCAACAACGTAGCAAAAAAAAGTAAAAAAAAAAAATAAATATATAAAATAAATAAGTAGATAATGCCTCTCCCACATTAGTGTTCAAGCAGTATATTTACAGGCCAGGTACACAGATCTTAAAAAAGGAGAGAGAGAGAAAAAAAAAGGATTAAAAACTTAGAATTTATGTAGACCTGACTGCACTTTATGATTACGATTGAGAGGCTTATCCCTAAAACAACAAAAAATACTGGTTCTAGGGTCCTCTCTTAAATGCACACGATACTCTACATCTGTATCTTAATAGTTACCCACATCAGGACAGCAACAGGGTGGAGTTTACTAAAGCTGTGGCCCTAGGGCGGTACCTGAATACATTTTTTTTTCCATTGAGAAACCTGAGCCTGAGATATTTGGATTAATCTAGTTTGATCTTAAGATATCACCCAACTCATCCACTCCACCCCACTTAAAGCGGTTGTCTACCCATCAATTTGATAGTGTCAAAAAAGAATTCATATTCCCGGCATGTTGGAAATGCTAGCCGTCTCCTTGATTGTGCTCTCAACCAAACTAGCAAACCATCCAATGGGTGGTGTCATAATGGATCACATGTGCAGCATCATGGCAGTTGCAGATTAAACAGAGGCTAAGATGTCAGCTTCCTTAGCTGAAAATGATAGGGGAGTATACAACCACTTTAAGACATCCTGCTTCCTTGTTACCTCCTCCCATGCACCACATGAGGACTACTCCAGAACCTCTGGAACTCCTTACCCCAGTATGTCCAGCCAGGCCCTACCCTTTTCATCACTAGGTGATCCCTGTAAACTCATCTATTCAGGGAAGCCTACCCCGCCTCCACCTAAAACTTTACCTCAGCCAGCTCCATCAGGTAATTCCCCTGCAGCTATTACTTTTTGTATCACCC
Organism: Glandirana rugosa; assembly: GCA_018402905.1. Classification (NCBI taxonomy): domain Eukaryota; kingdom Metazoa; phylum Chordata; class Amphibia; order Anura; family Ranidae; genus Glandirana; species Glandirana rugosa. Next base: position 7,563 of record BLSH010354002.1, on the reverse strand, counting down.
CCTCCCCCTGATTATAAACTCATTGAGCAGGGCCCTTCTATTAATGCCCCACACAAACTGTTGGCCCTATCTAGATCCTGTTGTCCAAAGTTAAACTTCCCAACTCTTTACTCCTCCCCAAATCATAACAGAAGTTTCAGTATGTGTTAGGGAGTGTCATGTTAGATATAAAGCCTTCACTCGGGTAGTAGGGGTACATTCCTATGTTCCTGCTATATCCATGCCAAGGACAAGAGAAGATGTACAATTGACTCCCCTAGGTAGTGTACTGCAATTTAACCTGATGCTGAATACAGTGCATCACTAGACATGTGATACCAGCACCAGTACCCTGGTCTCAAGTATTTTTAACTTTATTTAGGACCAGTTGGGACACTACTTTGATATCCATTAGACATGACCCCTCCCTGTGCCAGCATTGCTGTCCTTTTCAATTGACATAGCCCAACCCCTTCCTTTCGCCAGCACCCACCAGTAACAATCATCTGCGGTTGTCCAGACTCATAAACCATCAGAACAAGTTGGACTCTAGGGTATAACACAGTAGAGTCTGATAGGATAGTACCCAAATTGACTGAGGTATATGCACAATGTTCAGTCCCTGCACTCAGGGATGAGAAGAATGCAAGTTGTTTTTTTTTTTTATATAATCTTTATTTAGATATTCAGGTAGACATTAACAAAACACATTAAAAGACACATAAGTTCCGACACTAATGTGTCCCAACAAGCATATGGGTTACATCGGTATGCATTAAGGTTGCCACCAAAGCTGAGCTCCATTAGATTAGCCCATTTTTATATCAAACTCCCAAAAGGATACTAGTGGCTAAACATATGTCAATCGTCTGGCACGCCGGGCCACCGCTACTTCGGCCCCTCCTCCTTCTCCATGGGCCTGGAAAATCAGACTCCCCCGGTTTGGTCAGCCCCACCCCAGCCGAGAGGGGGGACACCAAGGTGTCTCCATCATACCCTCTCTGGTCCTAGGACCTGACTGCGGGCCGTCGAGGTGGACCATCCCCGGAGCCCAGACCCCCCCACCCCCCCGGGACAAGCCGAGGGAGCAGGGGGGCCCAGGGCCCCCGGGGGAGTCCCACAATCTCGCCTACAAAGGCGGACACTTCAAGTGGCCCTGCATGCTGGCGACACAAGGTGCAAATAGAAGGCTCATACCCTAGTCTGTAAAACTGGCAGTCAACTTGAACACTGTATCGGAAACAGTAACCAGGAAATAAAAAAAAAAAAGACAACAACCTAGAGTAGGAAAGAGAGTGAGAGGAGAGGGAAGAAACTTGAGGGCTCTTGGCCCTCTGTCCCAGCATCTGCCACTGACCTCAAGAAGAAGAAGGCTATCGTCATCTTCATCACGACCTCCTCTGGATGATGCAGCAAGAAGAGGCAATGTAATAGGTCAAAAGGAAAAGGGGAGGGAAGTACAAACAGGCCCACAGGTCAATTCACTTTGAAATTTGATGGACCAGTCTGGGTGGAGTGTCTCCGTCGAGCCCCCCCCCACTCCCTAGGGAGGGTTGGGCCAGCCTCAACAGTTCCATATCCAGACTGGACAAAGCCCAGGTCTGCTGAAACCTCTCCTTCCACCCTCTACATGTGGCCACCCACTCCTCTGCTTCCATTATTTCATGTACCTTCTTGGCCCACTCCTCTCTGCCCATGACTGCCCTCCATCTCCAATAGACAGGGAGCAGTCGTTTGGCTGCATTAAGGAGATGCGGTAGAGCGCTTCTCCGAAATTGGCTGAGTGGTAGCGAGGGGACATGGAGAAGGAAATGCTGAGGGAGGAAGGGGACCTCCAGTCCTAGGTGCTCTTTGATCTGCGCCTGTACGTCTTCCCAAAAGGGTCGGACCAGCGGGCACTCCCACCAAAGGTGCAGTAGGGTCCCCCACTGGCCACAGCCCCTCCAACAGTGATCTGAACTAGTGGGGTAGATCTGCGCCAGGGCCACCGGAGTCCTGTACCAGCGAGTCAGGAGCTTATAATTGGTTTCCTGAGTCCAAAACTCTACCGAGCTGGAGTGTGTAAGCTGATACAGGTGGTCTAGCTGTGGCACGGAGAACTCCATTCCCAGATCCCTCTCCCATTCTCTAATGAATGCTGGTTTCACCCGTGTAGTGGTCGAGCCCAGCAGGCCATACATTTCAGAGACCATATGGGGGATTGGTTCCTCCGCCGTGAACAAAAGTTCAAAACGTGTTAGCTCAGATATGCTCCTAATGTCTCTCCCCTCCTTGGAGAGAAAATGGCTAAGCTGAGCATGTCTCCAGAAGTCTAGGGGAAAACTCATGTGACGGGCCCTAAGTGTGGCCAGGGAGGGGAGCTTACCATCCTCTAACAGGGAGCCATAACACACATTGGTGTCATTTGCCCATTTGCCAAAAAAAGCTACCTGCTCACCCGGGAGGAACCATTGAAAGCCCCCCAGCGGGGCCAGAGGTGTAACCTGTGGCGCTAGCATATATATCTCATTAAGTTTATCCCACACTCTCAGGGTGTGCCATGTTAAGGGAGAGGAGGTTGGTGACAAACCCCGATTATCCCTATTCAGCCAAGGAGCATATGCCAGATTTCTACCCGCCAGGCTCTTCTCCAGGGGGACCCAGAGCTTAGTTTTTGTATGAAATCTCCAGTTTAGTAGGCGCTGTAGAACTATCGCCATATAGTACCTCCTTATATCAGGCATACCCAGACCCTCTTCGTGTTTTGGGCGCTTTAGAATTCTCATAGCAATTCTTTGTTTCCTAGAACCCCATGTGAACGTGGACATCATGCTAGAGAGTTTGGAAAAAAAGGAGCAGAGCAGGGGCACTGGGACCATTTGCATATAAAATAAGATCCTCGGGAGGATATTCATCTTCAAGATGTTCACCCTCCCCAGCCAGGTGAAAGCCGTTTTGGACCAGGCCTTGAGATCTCGGCCCACCGTCGCCAGCAGTGCAGGGTAGTTACATCCATAAAGGGTCTCGAAGCGGTCCATTAATTGGACCCCCAAGTACCTCAGGGACGACCTGGTCCAACTGAAGGGGAACACCGCCCGTAGGCTGGCCTCCAGCTGCGGTGAGAGTGTGAGCGGCATAATCTCAGATTTTGCATAATTTATTTTGAAATTCGAAAGTGCCCCATAGCCCCTCAGCTCCTGCATGAGGTTAGGCAGCGGCACCAGGGGGTCTGAGACGTGGAAGAGCACATCATCTGCGTAAGCTGACAGCTTATGTTCAGCGCTCCCCACTTTCATCCCCCTGATGTTTGGGTTAGCCCTGATTGTCCGCAATAGTGGTTCTAAAACCAGAGCGAACAGTAAAGGCGACAGGGGACACCCCTGCCTCGTCCCATTTCCAATCGAAAATTTCGGAGAGTAGACATCATTCAGCCTCACCCGAGCGCTGGGAGCTGAATACAGTGCCGCGATCCAGGCCAGCATGTGGGGACCCATCCCCAGAGTTTCCAGTACCACCCTGAGGAAGACCCAATCCACCCAGTCGAAGGCCTTCTCAGCGTCCGTAGAAAGGACGAGACAAGGCCCCGCTCCCGGGGGGATTCTCGCCCAATGAACCAAATGGATGGTCTTGAGGGAGTTATCACGGGCCTCCTTGCCCACTACAAAACCAGTCTGGTCTGGGTGTACAATGTCAGGGATGAGGTGCTTCATGCGGTTCGCCAAGATCTTTGCCAAGACCTTCACGTCCACATTCAACAGAGATATGGGGCGGTACTTTTGTGGCAGGGTATGGTCTTTTCCTTCCTTGGGAATAACCGTTATGTGCATTATCAAGGCCTCGGGCGGCATTTGACCTCCAGAGGTCAGGGAGTTGAAATAGGCACACATGTGACTAAGGAGCTGGGGGGAGAAAGTTCTGTAATATGCCCCTGTGAATCCATCAGGATCCGGGCTCTTTCCTTTAGGAAGAGAGTTAACTGTGGTCTCTACCTCTAATGGCGTAATGGGGGACTCTAATGCCACCTGTTGCTCCTCTGTCAAGGCGGGGAGGCCAGAGGCCTTGATGTAGTCCTGTATTTTCACCCGCTTGAGCTCCCTCGCCTCCTGCGTCTCCTCCTGGCCCAGGGAGTATAATTTCGCATAAAACTTGCCAAATGAGGCAGCTATTTCGGATGGACGTGTCACCTCCTCTCCCGATTCTGTATGGAGCCTGTGGACAGCTATCTGTGTCCTACGCTTACGCAGAGCCCGAGCTAACATCCTCCCGCATTTGTTGCCCTGTTCATAGAACTTATGTGAAAAGTATCTCAGTTGCCGGCAAACCTTACGGTCCAGCAAGCGTGAGAACAGGTCCATTAGCTCCTGCAGCCTTGCAAGGGCCTCTGGGTCTCCACCATGTTTGTGTTGCAGCTCTGCTTTTTGCAGAGCCGTCAACACTCTATGGTAATCTATCTGCCTCTCCCTTTTGCATCTGGCCCCTTGGGAAATTAACTCGCCCCGAATTACCGCCTTGTGGCCCTCCCACACCATCCCCTCGCCGACCCCAGCACTGCTGTTTTCCCTGAAATATTGGGTAATGACGTTAGCCACCGCCGCCACAACCACTGGGTCGTCCAACAGGTTCTCGTTTAGATGCCACGACCATGGTCGCTGTGTAATGTGAGGGACCGTTATAGAAGCCGATACTGGCGCATGGTCAGAGAGGGTGATATTCCCGACGGAGGACCCCTGCAGGTGATCCAGTGTGAGCTGGTCCACATACAGGAGGTCAATCCTAGTGTATACGTTGTGTACCACAGAGAAGTAACTATAGTCCCTATCTGATGGGTGCAGGATCCGCCAGCTATCAATCAAGTGATGGGATTGCATAGTCTTGCGGAAGTGCTTAAGGAATGCGTGGTTATGTGCCGAACGGCTATGTGAAGTGTCCAGCAATGGGTCTGGGCTCACATTAAAATCTCCGCCCAATATTACCTGTCCCTCCCTAAACTCAGCTAATAGGTTCAAAGTCTTATCCAGGAAGGTGAGTTGGTTGGAGTTAGGGGTATAGATTGATGCGAAAGTGTATTTTGTGCCTGCCATTAGGCCCTTAACAAAAATAAATCTACCCTGGGGGTCTGACATATGCTCCAATGGCTGAAAGGGGCATGATCTGTGAAATGCTATAGCAGTACCTTTGGATTTAGGGGTCGGGGAGGTGCACTGAAACCACTGACTAAATAGGTGGGTGGGTAGTCTGGGCATAGATCGGGAGGTGAAGTGGGTCTCCTGTAAAAAAAACAACCTGAGCCCCCAACTTTTTAAGTTCTATCCAAAGCTTACTTCGTTTGTGTGGGGAGCACAGGCCTCTAACATTGTAAGTGATTACCTTGAAGGTCGCCATGACGAGTTAGGTTGGGTGCTGTGGTCGAGGGAGTGGCCAGGACTCTTCTGAGCAGACTCTGGAGCAGCAGACTCTGGGAACCAAAAAAAAAAATAAAAAAGAGAAGAAGAGAGAAAAGAGAGAAGATAAAAGAGAAGCAAAATGAGGGAGGAAAGAAGAAAGGGACAAAGTGAAAGGGAGGGAAAAACAAAGAGCATTAGCAATGTATAACATTAGACATGAACAGTTTGTCCGCCCTGGTTCACTAAACGTGGACCAGGTCAGCACCAATACTATGGGCAGGTAGGGTTCTTTGTCCGGATACCTCCAAGGGAGACCTAACCCACCCCACCCGCCATCCCTTCCAAGGATCACTCCACAAGCGGGAGGGCCTACTCGGGGGTCCATGGCCCGCACAAAGAGAGCAAGGGTGCGCCACCATATGTCCGCACTGTCCACCGCTTCTGGTGTTTCATAGTCTGATGACCAGGAGGCTACATCTGCATCCCAGTCTTTCCATGTGCAGGAGCTGCAGGGCCTGGGTGTCCCATATGAAAGATAATGGTCTCTAAAAAAAAAAAAAAAAATAGCAAGGGAACCTCAGTCCACAGCCGTCAGAGTACACAACTCAACACAACAAGGCGGTAGTCGAAAAAAGAGAGGGGGGGAGACAATGTCCCAGGCATCTAGTCTTTAGAGGCCGACGGTTCCAGTGACGCACCTGCAGTATGTCTTCTGCATTCCCTGGAGCGGCGTTTACCTTTAGCCTGTAGCCATGGCTGAGGGGGGGAATGTTTATGAGCTCTGGGATACCCCTCCAATCTGGGAAGTCCACCTGACCGAGTCCAAGGGACCTGCTGAAGAGGGGAAGATCATCCTTGGAGCGCAAAATGTGCTGTTTGCCCTCCTTTTTCACCTGAAGGCTAAAGGGGAAACCCCAGCTATATGATAAGCCGGCCGTTAGAATAGCTTCCAGCACTGGGCGTAGGGCTCTTCGTTGCATAAGGGTGCGTCTGGACAAGTCCTGATAAAAGTACAGCTTTGCCCCATCAAACTCATAATAAGGCTTGTTGCGCAATTTTTGCATAATCCTTTCCTTCATTGTGTATTTATGTAGCTTGCAGATAACATCTCTCGGGTTCTCTACATCTTGAGAGGGTGGTCTGAGAGCTCCGTGAGCTCGGTCAATTTCAACCGGCGCGTCCGCCGGTAGTCCCAGAATGTCCCTAAATATGTCTGTTAGAGTGGGTACAATGTCCCTGGGTGCAGTGGCCTCTGGCAGGCCACGGATTCTGATGTTGACCCTTCTACTGCGGTTTTCTAGATCATCCAGCTGTGACAGTATGGCCTGTGACAGTATACCTCCTCCACTCGATTCTCCAAGGCCTCCACCCGGTCCCCCAACTGCGTAGTGTCGGCCTTAAGCTGTGCAATGTCCCGTGTAAAGGCCTGCTCTACCCTGGCTGAAGCGCTCCAGGTCCTCCTTAGTCGGGAGGGACCAAATGTGGCGTTTGAGATCGATGTCTCCCGCTAAGTTGCCCATCTCTGAGCAGCGGTCGGGGGAGGCAGAGGAGCCTGGGGAGGGTGCAGAATCACTCACCAGCCGAGAGGATGGGATCTGTGAGGCTTGCTGCAGTGGGCGAGCCGCGTGCTTCGAGGCCTGTGACGGCGCCTCCATCTTGGAGCCTTTCTTCCCGGTTCCTGAGGCCTCTGGGAAGAAGCTATCTATCGGGGCCCCGGCGCTTCTGCTCAGTCATCGGAGGCTGGGAGGATGTCCTCCGGTGCTGTGACATGGTTCACCGTCGGTGCCTGTGCCGTTTCCCTGGTTTCTCCCGATTAAAGCTGCGGTGGAAGCAGAGCGAGAGGGAGACACGTCCTCACGCTTCCATGCTCAGGCCACACCCCTCTGCAAGTTGGGTTTTGACAACCACGGAACTGAGTCATCTACCAAACCATGTGACTCATAGTAAACTTGGATACTACCCCACCTGCCTGTCTTTACAAAGTGGGAATTGTTCCATTGAGAAAGAGGCAATCACCTCTCCGAGGTCCTGGAATACCTCTCATTGTACCAGGGTACTGGACAGAGCAAGCACCAGACTTCCCAATGTGTTCCTGAGAACTTCCAGCTCCATATCGTTTAAGACACTGTTATGGAAATTTCTGGTTGTGACTAAAAATAAAAGTTAGTTTTGCAATTGCAGGAACAGATCCACAGGACTCAATCTCTGTGTTTCAAATGTC
>BLSH010354001.1:201407-221211 GCA_018402905.1 Glandirana rugosa | reverse complement strand
CTCCTCCTACACCGCCACAACTCTATTACGAAGCACACAAAATTACTAACCCGCAAGAAATTGCAGATCAATTAGCTGCATTTTACGGAAATCTCTACAACCTCAAAAATGACCCTCAAACTCCACAACCCACAGAAAAGGAGATAAACACTTTCCTACAAAATCTAAATCTTCCCTCCCTCTCTGAACAACAACTGACCAAACTCAATGCACCATTCACAAGCAAAGAAATTGAAGACGCCATCAAATCCCTTCCGATAGGCAAAACGCCGGGCCCAGATGGTCTCCCCAGTGAGTATTATAAATCCTTCAACGAGATATTAGCACCCCACTTAACCAAAATGTTTACTGAGGCAGCATGTGAATCCGAATTCCCACAGGAAATGCTAAAAGCATATGTCATCACCCTACCTAAACCTGGGAAAGCCCCGACCACTCCTGCTAATTACAGACCCATATCGCTATTGAATGTCGATATAAAAATTTACGCCAAAATAATAGCCAGCCGCCTGTCAGATATCATTCCAACACTAATAAGCAATGACCAGATGGGGTTCATAGGGGGGAGGCAGACCTCCGACGCAACCAGGAGGATTTTGAATATTATCCACTATGCGGAACGCACACAAATGCCTTCTCTGCTGCTCTCTATTGACGCAGAGAAGGCGTTTGATAGAGTGCACCGGAAATATATGTCACTGGTCTTATCTAAATTTGGTTTCTCGGGCCACATTTTCTCAGCCATTCTGGCCTTATATTCCCAACCTATGGCCCAGGTATACACAACAGGTATGTTATCAACACCATTCAAGATAACTAATGGAACCAGGCAGGGGTGCCCCCTGTCCCCGACAATCTTCAATTTAATGATAGAACCCTTAGCGACAGCACTAAAATCTCATCCCCGAATATATGGTTTCCGTATAGGACCGCGTGATCACCGGATAACATTATTCGCGGATGATGTTATACTCTCCCTAACGAACCCTACAATATCACTTCCCGAAGCCTATCGAGTTCTAAATAACTTTGGCCTGGTACCCTATTATAAGGTCAACTGCACAAAATCCCTAATTCTTCATCTTGGTGTCAAAGAGTCATCCAAACTCCTTCTCCAGAAAAACCTCCCCTTCAAATGGAGTGACATAGGCATACCATACCTAGGCATCATCCTAAATAATAAAACCTCAGACCTTCCAATACTCAACTTCCGCCCTCTTATCCTGAGTATTGAAAAGCAATTGAAACAATATGCAGCTAAAGAACTCACGTGGGCGGGCAGATTAGCCTCATACAAGATGATGATACTACCCCAAATACTGTATCTGTTTAGAGCGTTACCCATTCCTATACCACTACACATTATAAACTCACTAGCCAGATCCATGAATAAATACGTGTGTATAAATTAGCCGGGAGAAGCCATATCACTGTTCTACAATCATCTTCAACTGTGTGTGAAAAGTATAAATTAGCGGGAGAAGCCATATTAGTGTTCTAAAATTTAGAACAATAATATGGCTCTCTATGCAGCTGGAAGAACAGTAATATGGCTCTATCCCCCTGCAATAGGCTTTTTCCATACACTTTGAAGATGATTTTAGAACACTGCTATGGCTTCTCCCGCTAATTTATACTTTTCACACACAGTTTGAAGATGATTGTAGAACAGTGATATGGCTTCTCCAGCCTATTTATACTTTTCACACACAGTTTGAAGATGATTGTAGAACAGTGATATGGCTTCTGCAGGCTAATTTATACTTTTCACACACAGTTTGAAGATGATTGTAGAACAGTGATATGGCTTCTCCAGGCTAATTTATACTTTTTACACACAGTTTGAAGATGATTGCAGAACAGTGATATGGCTTCTCCCGGCTAATTTATACTTTTCACACACAGTTTGAAGATGATTGTAGAACAGTGATATGGCTTCTCCCGGCTAATTTATACTTTTCACACACAGTTTGAAGATGATTGTAGAACAGTGATATGGCTTCTACCGGCTAATTTATACTTTTCACACACAGTTTGAAGATGATTGTAGAACAGTGATATGGCTTATCCCGGCTAATTTAGACTTTTCACACACAGTTTGAAGATGATTTTAGAACACTGCTATGGCTTCTCCCGCCAATTTATACTTTTCACACACAGTTTGAAGATGGTCCACATCCACCTCCATTTTTGATTTTTTTTTATGTGATTTTAGTTTAAAAATGCTTTTACGTTATTTCCCTGTCCCCATTTATTGGAAGGGCACTTGTCCGACCCTTACCCCCATTTTCCTTCCTTTTGCAGACCTCTAGGACTTTCCAGGACTTTGTTACAGCCATTTTAGTGCCTAAATGTTTGGACCCCCATTGATTTCAATGGGGTTCGGGGTCCGGGTCAAAGTTTAGGTTCTGTCCGGACCCGAACCCAGACTTTGTCCTGAAGTTCGGCCGAACCAGCAGAACCCTAACTTCCAGAGGTTCGATCAACTCTATTAAGGACAACCCCCCCCCCAGATACTGTATAGCTCGCCACTTTTTTTTTTTTCTTTAGTTGTTCTGTTTTTTAAATTAATTGTTTGCACTTTTCTATAATGAACTCAAGTCAACACCATATTGGATCATTTTCCAACCCATAGCTCTGGGTGTATCATCATGTTATTATTATTTTTAACACCCTACATAAGTCTTCTATGTCTTCTAGGGTTTTGTTTTTTCTACTTAGATTTTCTGAACTAAATACAAATTGTTTATTTTTTGTTTTTTGTTTTCTGTTTTTTCATCAAAATCTGCCTTATATTGGCTATCTTCCATATGAATGCATATATTGATAGTTAGAATGGTACACTATTGATGCAATAAATTATACAACATCACTTTTATATTGTTGCAATATATTATAGGCTATCCACAGATATACAGACTTTTTACTGGTTGTCTAAACACGTTAAAACAGCTTTTTGGAATGTGTAATCAAGGTGGCTGCCTAGTCTAAACACCCCCAGCAAGGTGTTGATCTCATTTCATTAATTATCACCTAGCTAGACTGTTGCCTTTATAAATCCCGGAGGTTACCTGAACTGACAGACTGATGAAGAAGCATTGTTTGTCTTCAAAACGCATCCCTATAGGCTACCGCACCCTCTGGGCTGACAGTGCACCCCTGATGGCAGAAGACTACCTCTCCACCCTGACTTTCATCCCTGTTCCACCTTCACAGAGGCAGTCCCTAGACTCCCTGGCATCCATACTCCATCCAGTGATCCCACATGCTTCAGCTGGACTGGGCTGACAAGAAATCAGATCCTCCTTGTATCTCAAACTGCTGCACTCTGAAACTGTCCCTGCACATTTATCCCTGACCTGAGTCTGTCTCCCCTTGGCGATGTGAGTGCAACTGTTCATATTTTATATTTTTTTAATAAATTGTGCTACACCATGCCCGCCTGGTGCCTCTCTTTCCTTCCCCTCTTCTATTTCAGTTCTTGGATCCCCAGTCCATTCTGAGAAGGCAAGCCTCGCATGCATTGTCAGTGTCAGACGATGACTTTTTAAAAACACCTATGACTTTCCTAACCTGTTTTTAAGAATATTTTGCTTTATCTTTGAATTGTACTGATGGTGCATATTACTTCATAAAATCCTTTGGCACTCAGGGTATGTACCCAAGGGTAATGCTGTTTAGGCCTCTTTCACACATACTGACCGTTCGTCCGTTTTTCATCCATCCATTGACAGATGAAAAACAGACATCAATACATTCCTATGGAAAAACGGATGGCAATGAATGATCATCTATTTTCATCTGTTTTCATCCACTTCCGTCAACATCCGTTTTGTTGAACAGATGAAAGTCCTATTTTTCATCCATTAAAAAAAACGGATCGGACGAAAAACATATGTAAACGGATTAACGGTCCGTTTTTTGCTTGAAAAAATGACTCCGGGACTCAAGTGGTTAAGGACTCTAGTCGGCAGGTGCAAAAAAACTGATGAAAAAAACTAATGAAAAACGAATGAAAAACTGATGTAAACTTCATCCGTTCTTTTCTTTGAAAAAAAGTGACTGAAATGATCAAACGAACGGTCCGTATGTGAAAGGATCTTTAATATCTTTTATGTGTCTCATGGGAATGTAAGGCCCCTTTCACAGATATGGACTGTTTGTCTGTTTTTCATCTATCTGTTGATGCATGAAAAACGGACATCAATGCATGTCTATGGGAAAATGCTTGAAAACAGATGATCATCTATTTCCATCTGTTTTCATCTTCTTTTGTCAATAGCTGTTTTTCCCAATATGTGGTCCAAATACTCCTAGGTCACCCCCAAAAATACCAATCTGTAAAACTAGGTCGTCCCCAACACACAGAGCCAGAGTAGCCACGTGTGCGGGCGGAACTCCTTCTATGACCAGGTACTACCAACAAGGGGGCATTTTCGGTCGATCCCGCCATATTTGAAGCCTAACGGAGCTCCTCACAAACTCATTGGACTGACGTACTCCTTCTTGGGGATGACCTAGTTTTACAGATTGGTGTTTTTGGGGGTGACCTGGGAGTGCATTCAGCCCCCCCCCCATTTGGACCACATATTGGGAGAAAATGTATCTCTCCTCCTGGGACGAGGAGAATATAAGGAGGTTATGACGTGGATTCCCCCGCCATACCAGTATAGAGGCTTTACTTTACCTTTTTGTACTTACTAACAAACCACCTTTCTCTGCACATTATCCTACTGAAGGACTTTTTGAGACATGAGCAGATGAGTTAAATTAAATACGTTCTGCAAATAAGCCCCTGACGAAATGCTTGAACCTGAAACGCATCGGACTCTTCTCATTTTGTATAGGACTACGGAATGTCATTTACTCCTATACATACTCAATTGTTGGTTTGTGCAATGTATGCTGTAATTTCAAAGATAAGGAAAAACAGCCGGCAACTCCATAATCCTCTGATGATTTATTCATATAGTGAGTACAAAAATAGAAATGGCAGACTAGTATGCTGTAATTTCCTTTTGCTTTTAACAGACAACAGAACGATATACACACAATTCCTGCATCAATGTATGTCATTTTATGGATGGATTTATGTGCAATAAATGAATATTTTTACACTTAGTAAATTCTAGAGTGTATTCTGTACCACTACATTTAAAGTCCCACCAATAGGGTTTTTTTTTCCTAGTGTACTGCTATCGGGATTGTTGGTGGTGAAATATGGACAGTGCTTCTCTGGGAGACCTTTTACACTCTTTTTTTGTTTTTGTGATTTCGAAAATGGAAGAGGTGTTTTCCTATGTAATTTATATGTTTAATCTCAGAGATATACGTGAATGTGAAGCTAGAATGACCTACAGCATTGCGGAGCTGCTGGATATTAGGTTACATCCAAATACCCTGACTAAAGCTGGCTTTTATAGAGGATGTGAGATCCCTTTTAGACATGAATGATGTTTCGTTATGAATTTGTTTTTTGACAACATTTGACAAATTCGTTAATTCTGAAATATTCCAATTAACGAAAACCCATTTAACAATTTTTTCAGAATATTCAAAAATTCGCAAATGTGTAAATTCACAAATTCGGAAATTCAAAGATTTGAAAATTTGAAAATTCAAAAATTGGTAAATTCAAAAATTATGAAAATAAGAAAGAAAATCTGAAAAATTCAAAAGAACGAAAATCCAAAAATAAGAACGAAAATCCGAAAATTTGAAAACCCAAAAATTCGAAAATCTGAAATAATAACTAACTAAAAATAACTATTATTAACTATTAAATTATAGGTATTGGAAATGCCTTGCAAATTTGGGGTTAGTGAATATAACGAATACGAATGTATCCAAAATAATGAATGCCGTATCTAAACGAATGCAGCGTAACAAATTAATGCAAATAAATAACAATAATAATAATAACATATTTTTATTATTATTATTTACTTTTAATTAATTAGCTCCGTACCATTTGTTTAGATGCAGCATTCATTATTTCAGATAATTTGTAACTTTGGAAAAATTTGTATTCGTTATGTTCACTAACACCCAAATTTGAAAGGAAATTCCAATACCTATAATTTAATAGTTAGTAATAGTTATTTTTAGATAGTTATTATTTCAGATTTAATATAGATTTAAGTTAGTTATTATTAGTATTGTTTTGGACTTTCATTCTCTCGGATTTTTGTTCTATCGAATTTTTGAATTTTCTTTCTTATTTTGGAATTTTCAAATTATCGAATTTTCAAATTTCTGAATATTCAAATTTTCGAATTTGTGAATTTATGAATTTTCGGATTTGCGAATTTCCGATTTCTCAAATTTTCGAATTGCAGAGTTTTAGAGTTCTCAGATGTACAAATTTTGATCATAACCAATTATCCGAAAAACGAAAAAAAAAAAAAAACAAGTGAATGAAACGAAAACTAAAAGGAGCAAATTCTTTGGCAGTGCACATGTCTAATCTCTATGGACATTTCCCAGTATACTGAGAGGCTGCTACTCATTATTACGCTAAGTAAGCAGTGAAGGAAATGACATGAGACAAAACAGAAATGGGGCTGTCATGCAGAATTATTGTCAAGATTGAGAAAGCAAGCATGCAGGCCTTCTCTGCCTAGCCCCCTCTTAACAAATGTCAGATCCCTTGCTCCAAAATGAAATGAACTTCAATTGCAGATTGCCACATACAACGTGATTCAAAATTGCTGTGTGATGATTTTTACAAGACATGGCTTCATAATTCTATTCCAGACAGTGACGGCTGGTGCTGCATTTTTTGTGAAGTGTGGCAAACAAATCACATGCCACCTCCCTCCTTGTTCAGTCAGCCTTCGATCAGTTAAACCTCCCACTCCCCTGTTGCTCACTCATCAGCCCACCAGCCCTGCACTTACCAAATTTAGGTAGTGGGCAGTGCTTCCTTCTCGGCAGCTTCACCCTGCCTCTCCTCCTCCACGGCTGCCAATATGACCGCTTCTCCTCTCGGCCAATCTCCTTCCTGATTGGCTGGGAGGAGAATCAAGCAGACAATAGCAAATATTAATTTGCTATTAATACACAACTGGGTGGGCTCAGGGCACAGTGCCCTGTGCCCCGAGCTCACTCATTTTTGAAGCCAATTAAAGCCTCGGGCTCTAATAATGTTCTTAAAAAAATTAAAAACCCATTGTAATCCATGTGTCTGGGGCCCCGCAGGTAGATTAGGGGCTGGGCGCATGGATTAAGGGGTGGTGCCCCTTATGGATGGATGTCACTGATTCTAGATACTGCTATCAAATTACATGTATGGACTTTTCACTGACAGGATAGAACGTTGGAAAGACTAGGGACGGGGGCTTTGACAGCAGGTTTGTGGACAATCACTGTTCACCAGAGTTAGAATTTTTGGTTGTGAAGTGAAGATCCTTCTACTTGCCAAGGGAATTCATGGAGGTTGCGATCCTTGCGGTATACATACCGCAAGATGTGAATGCTGCTGCGATTGATACACTGGCAAATGTGATAGGTAAACTCCAGTGTGCACATCCTGATGGGGTACTTGTAATTGCTGGTAACAACCATGCAAATTTGAGGGCCGCTGTTCAAGGATTCCATCAATTTGTGAGGTGTGCAACCAAGGGTTTACTCCAATGTTAGGGGAAGCATACAGAGCTGCTCCAAAACCTCATCTTGGCCAGTCAGACCACATATCCCTCTTTCTTATTCCATTGTACATTTCATCTAGGCAGCAAACTGTTCCAGAAAGCAAGGAGATAAGGATTTGGCCAGATGGCTCTCTCGAGTTACAGGACTGTTTTGAGAGGACCAATTGGGAGATTTTTGACAACATGAAACACTACTTGTGTAGACAATGTTACACAACGGAGGCGCCTCAATGTTTTTTCCTTATCAGAAGCCCTGAATGACCAGGAGTGTATGTTGTCTCTTAAAAGAATGTGATAGTGCCTAGGGGAGGGGGGATAAGGTTAAGCATAGTGTTGCTAGAGCAAATTTAACCACTTGCTGCAAAATCATGTACCTGTATGTAATTTTGCTCAAGTGGCTGTATGGGGGTAATGCCTGCAGTTGCAGGCATCACCTCGGTAATGTTTTATAGAGCTGACGGTCGGCTTTCTTGTATTGACAACCAATGCGGCTAAGCAGCTGCTCGTCTGTTATTCCAACGTAAAACAGGAAATCAATCAGCGCAGACCTATACACTATAAAGGACTGACCACACTATATAAGTCCCAGAGATCCACTGAACACACAGGGCAAATACAATCACCTCCCTTAATTCATACAATAATAATCAAGTTAATAATAAAAAAGTCCAAAAGTTCATTCAGAAAAGACTTTCTTACACGTGCTGTATCAGTGGGATCTTAGAGCATGCACATTTCAGCTTCACACATGACAAAGGGTGCTCAGGGGTGCTCAGGAGTCCATCACCAATTACACAGGCTGCTCACCTTTCTCTTATGATCCTTATTACAGGGATCATACAGAGCGTCTACCTTTAATTAGGGAAAAAGGCAACAACCCCTCTCAAGCAGTGATGCAGGTAGGAAGTCCTGGATGGTACCAATGATCACTTCTCCCAGAGCCTCTCCGGTTGCATAGATACCCAGAAAGCAAATAGAGGACAAATAGTGCTCTCCATATAATAATAACTATTTAATTTTTAAAAAGGAAACGCACTTACATTAAAAGGCACTAAGAACCTTCTGGGTGTCCGCTGCTCGAATGTCACAAATACCTCACTGTTCTGTTTAACGGTTATCTTTATGTATATTTCACTACTCTTAATCTGGCCAAGAAACATATCCTGGCTTCAACACAGTATACTATACCCCCGACAAGAGGAGTCCTCGGGTGGCTGGTGGTCTTGGCTGCTCTGGTCGGGCGGACCCGTTGAGGGGCCCGGCGGAGGCCCCGGCCAAATAGCCCACTTGAGAAGCTCTGCCTAAATGGGAACCCGGGGGGGCCCTGGGTGAGCACCCCCTAGCCTCGGATACGGGCGGGGGGGCTCCCCGGGGCTTTCCCCCTCCTTCCTCCGGGACGAATTGGCCCTGGGCGGTCCTGTCTTGCAACAGAACGCTCCTGGGTCGCCGGCAGCACGAGTCTCTGACGGAACTCGGCCCCAGTCACTCCACCCACACCTAAGTGGCAGGTCCCCTTAGACCACCACCGTTCTTCCCATCACCAACTCCCCCCTCAAGGTGACTCAGCAGGTCTGCTCTCACCTACGGTAGACTCCACACACTCCCCCTGACAACCCCACTGTTGGAACTTCTCTCCAATTCCATATAGCCCCTGTCCCGTACCTCCCCTCCTCCTTTCCCTTCCCCCTTACTTCCCCCCCTCCTTACTACTTACCCCCCTTCCTTCCCTTCCACCTAGCCCATCCAACCCGCCCCCCTAACTTTCCCCCCAACAACCAGCTGCTCTCTCTCCATCTCTGCCTCCCCAAGAAAAAGCATGACACCGACAGCCTTCAAAATGACCCACCCCAAGGTAAGCTCTGCCCCTGTCACACTTAAAATTTATTCGCTTAATGCACAGGGATTAAACATCCCAGAAAAAAGGAGCAGTGTACTCACTGAAGCAGCAAGAACAAAAGCCCAGATCTTATTCCTTCAGGAAACCCATTTTAAAACGGGTTCAGTCCCAAGACTCCATTCAGCTCGCTACCCAACAGCCTTTCACTCTTCCTGCCCAATCTCAAAATCTAAGGGTGTCTCTATTCTCTTAGCCAAATCTGCCCAGTTCACTATCACAGACCACCTAGCAGACAGGGAAGGCAGATACATCTTTCTTAGAGGCACGTGGAGAGGAAAGCCTATCACGCTAGCCAACATCTATTGCCCTAACACTCGGCAAGTCCCGTTCCTAAGAGAAGTCGCAACACAACTGACTCTTTTCCAACGGGGCATGGTAATTCTGGGAGGGGACTTCAATACCCCTCTGGATCCCCTTCTAAATACATCCACACAGACCTCATCCCTCCCTTACTCAGCCTTGAGACAAATTAAAACGCAATTAGCATCTTTGGCCCTACATGACACCTGGAGAACTCTTAACCCGCGAGAACGCGATTATATGTTCTACTCCCCATTACATCGCAGGTACTCCAGGTTGGACTATATCTTCCTCTCCCAACCTGACCTACCATCCCTACACCAGACCTCAATAGAACCCATGGTCCTCTCAGACCATCACCCAGTTACCCTCACTCTATCTTTCCCAGAACGAACCACCTTCACCAAGACCTGGAGACTGGACGCATCCCTCCTCTCAGATCCGGTGGACAACCGGGCTCTGAGAGAAGGCTTGACAGAATTTTTCACTCACAATGACACACCTGGGGTGTCTCCCTTAACTCAATGGGAGGCACACAAGTGTGTCATCAGGGGTCAGCTTATGGCATTATCAGCCAAAAAAAAGAAAGAACATAACGCTAAAATTCTGGCACTCTCCGACAAAATTGCTACCCTAGAAAGACAACATAAACGATCGCTCGCATTACAGACAGCACAGGAGCTCTCAGAAACCAGAATGCTCCTAGTGGAGGAACTACATAAAAGAGCCCGACGTAGATTTCTCCTCTCGCATAAATTATTTTATGAATCGGCAAATAAACCCGGACGTCTACTAGCTAAAGCGACCCAACAGAGGACTCTGACGAATACAGTCCACCACATCACTGACTCACAGGGAAAACACCATCAGAGCAACGTAGAAATTGCCAAACAATTCCAACAATTTTACAGTAAACTTTATAATCTTGACCCGACAAAACCCAAAACCCAACCCATGAGAGAAAATCTCATTAGAGAATTTCTCCACCAACATGGACCCAAAGCTCTTTCAGAAATAGATGCCAGGGCACTGGAAGCCCCTCTGACATCTGACGAACTGATCACAGCTTTAAAAGCCATGAAACCGGGCAAAAGCCCTGGGCCGGATGGCTTTCCGGTCCAGTACTACAAAAACTTCATCGACCTCTTAGCCTTCAGATTTCTTGCAGCCTTCAATACCCTAGCTGACACACAATATGACTGGCAGAGACTACTGGAGGCGTACATTGCGGTAATACCTAAAGAAGGGAAAGACCCGGCGTACGTCGCAAACTACTGTCCCATTTCCCTGCTAAATGTCGATGTGAAGTTATTTGCCAAAATCCTAGCTACCCGCCTAACCTGTCACCTGCCCACCTGGATCAAGCTAGATCAAGTTGGCTTTGTCCCTGGCAGAGAAGCCAGGGACAACACCATCAAAGCCCTGAACCTACACCACTGGCTCACGAGCACGCAGCAAGAGGGATTCTTCCTAGCCATGGACTCAGAGAAGGCTTTCAACAGGGTGACTTGGGATTACATGGAAGCTACTCTGAACCATCTGGGAATTAAAACTCGGATGTGTGCCTTCATCATGTCGCTCTACCACAACCCAAGCGCCAGAGTTAGAGTCAACGGCCACCTATCGGAAGCCTTCTCGGTCCACAATGGCACCAGACAGGGCTGCCCCCTATCCCCACTACTGTATATTCTAACAATGGAGCCCTTTCTTAGAGCAATCAGAGCAAACAAAAACATAGTAGGAATAAATGTCCAAAGCAAAGAATTTAAAGTTGCAGCTTTTGCTGACGACATTCTCCTTTTCCTCTCCAAACCAAACATTTCTCTCCCCAATCTCATGGTAGCCCTAAAACAATTTGGTATAATTTCCAACCTCAAAATCAATTATTCAAAGTCCTTTGCTCTAAATGTATCCCTCCCACCTGACCAACAACAAGACTGCCAAAGGAACTTCCCTTTCCTCTGGCAGGAGGACTGTATCACCTACTTAGGTATCCTATTGCCCCGTAGGCTTTCCGATCTATTTCATAGGAACTTTACGGTGGCACTGCAAACGGTCCGACAGGACCTACTGAAATGGGACAAGCTCCCAATCTCGTGGTTCAGCCGAGCAGCCCTCCTCAAAATGGTAGTTCTCCCCTGGCTCTTGTATAAATTACAAACGATTCCTATCGCGCTTCCTCCTTCTTCAGACAATATAAAACACTATGTCGCTCGTTTCTTTGGTCGGGCAAACCGGCCCGTATCGCCTGGTCCAAACTCATCTTGTCGAAGGCCCAAGGTGGTATCAGTCTCCCAGACCTCCACAGATATTATCGAGCGACCCACTTAGCCAGGATTGTAGACTGGTCGGTTCATGCACACTGTAAGGGATGGGTATCTCTGGAAAGCCAGATTACACAGATGAACCTAAAATCAGCTCCCTGGCTGCACGCAAAATATATCCCCAAGACGGCGCTAACTCACCCTCTCATTAGCGCTACTCTATCAGAATTTGACAAAGCCTGCTCATCAGATTCTGTGTCTTCAAAACTCTCCACCCTCACCCCCCTCTGGGGAAACCCGGAATTCCCACCGGGGATGTCCGGCAAATTCGCCAGAGAGGAATGGCCCCATGAATCGATGACTGCTCAACATTTTTTTCGAAGGGGGAGACTTCTGAAGCATTCGGACTTAGCGGAATTCTCAAATACAGGCTCCTTCCCCTTTTGGTCCTACATGCAAGCTAAACATTTCCTTGACGACAAATCCCGCAAGGCCCACTTCACGAGACCCCCACCCTCCTAGAGTCACTTTGCTCCCGTTCTTCTCCACAAAGCCATGTAATAGCTGCCCTGCATTCTTCCCTGTCCGCCACACCCGAGACACTCTTAAAATCTGAAAAAGTCTACTGGAATGGCATAACGGGTAGGGAGCTGGAGCAAGAGGACTGGGACCATATTCATCTTTATGTACATAAAGGCTCCCTAAACGTTTCCACACAGGAAAACGGCTACAAAATCAAAACACGGTGGTACAGAACCCCGGACCTAATACACAAATTCTACCCCTCTGTTTCAGACAGATGTTGGAGATGCAACATGGACAAGGGTACATTCCTCCACATCTGGTGGGAATGTCCCCTCCTTCTCCCTTACTGGTCTGAAGTCCACGCATTGGCCACACAAATCTCAGGCCTCACGCTAGAATTCAATCCAGCTCAATACCTGTTGCATTGTTCCTCGATCCCCAAAAAAAGTATTTCAAATCAATAGCAATGCATTTGATCAACGCTGCAAGAATGTGTATTCCCGTGCATTGGCGTTCAACATCACCCCCAACAATCGCAGAATGGCTCCGTCGCATTAACAGAGTAGCTGAAACGGAGGAGCTAATACACATCTCACAGGACAACGTCCTCAAATTTTCCAGAACATGGGAACCCTGGATCTCCTTCAAGCTTACAAGTAAATTTTCGGACCTGTCTGCCACACCTTGAGACGCAGGGTTGTAAAAACCCGTATACATGCTAAAATAGGCCGTCTCATACATGCCCTACCTTTTGTGAGACATCATTCACAAGAGAGAGCAGCTGGTTCTTTCCCCCCATCCCTTGTCCTAGGACTCATTATGATAGCTTGTCCTAGGACGCTCATCTATTCAACGGCCCAATCCCACTGTACTCCTCCCCCTTTGGCCCTTACCTTCCCACTCCCTGACTCTTGACCCCCTCCTGCCCCCTCCTGCACCCTCCCCCTTTCCTCACTGCCCCATATTGCGCAATACAAACTCCTACATGCCTCTGACTATTCCCTGCTCCCCTCCCCGGGCATACCTGTTCTCTCCAATTGGAGTTAGTCTGACAGGTAAAAATGCTAAATTCCAAGATTACGGGGAGTGTACTAATACTCAGCTACTGAAGAGCAATCTTGGCCCCTTGGCCAAACTTACCTAGACCACTTGCATTCTGATTAAAAGTATCCATTTTTTCTTCATCTTTGAAATGCTATTTAATCTGTTGACACCACGTTGAGCGATTGATTTCAAAGTTTTGGAATTTGTTGAAATTTGTACTTACTGTATGATATGGAAACTTCTTTAAACCTCAATAAAACTTTTGTGAAAAAAAAAAAAAGGCACTAAGAACCTAGTGCCAAGTAAACAAGCTTAGTCTCATAAAATCCGGACATCAATCACAGTCGGTGCATCAGACACAATCGTTGGTGCAACAAACACATTCGTGCCGGTCCACGTCACTTCCTTCCTCCCTCCATACGTGTTGCATTCCACTTAACTGAAACTTCAACTTCTGGGACGTCAACTTCCGCTTTAAATAGTCAGTACCCACACTTTGACCCAGGAGCCACTCATGGTGACAGGAAGTGATGGTGCATATACACAATGTAATACCACCATTGATGACATCAATGTGTCATACCTAATCAGCCAGAATTGCTGCGTAATTTGGGGATAATTGTACTTCTACCCGCCGACCAGCACGTTTAACATAATCTTTACCCATAAGCTCTTCTTTTAGTACATTATATTATGTAAAATAGATCATTTAAATAAGTACAGTAAATGAGTGAATAAAAACATCTCTATAAGCGGTAAATATATAAGAATAGCAAATCAATTTACCACAGTTTCTTAAAGGAAAAATAACTCTGAACAATTTTTTTTACTACTGATACTAGTCACCGGTTTGAAATAAACCAATTCAAATCAAATTATGTTATTCCAATGTATCCCTCTGCTCCCACCGCCAGTCTGCCTGGGTCTCCCATTCCACCAGGAGACACAAGCCACCAGCCAGAATGTCTGCTGGCTGGCCGGAGACCCAAGCAAAGCCGGATTCGGTTTTGAAAGTGTCTCCTTTGTAGAAACCCGGACGCAATGTCACAGCATTACCCCTGGTTTACTCGGCAGCCAATGGTGCCAGTTTGAAAAAGTTAGTATTATTGAAAAACACCAATCTTGGCATTTTGAATACTTTCAAGTGCAGAGGAGAGCAGAGGAGAGTGCATAAAGTGCCTGTTACTGCCTATTACTGTCACAAGGGATGTTTACATTCCTTGTGACAACAATAAAAATGATCAGAATTTTTTTCTGAAAGGGACAGGTGTAGAGGTGTAAATAAAAAAAAAAAAAGCAAAGCACCCCATCCCTCCGTGCTTGCGCGTCTAAGAAAACGAATCTGTAATCACACATCTGAAGTATCACCACAATTGTTAGATTGAGATCAATAATTCTTGTGCAAGACCTCCTCTGTAACTCTAAACAGGTAATCTTTAAAAATATGTAAATGTTGTCTATGGAGATTTTTTTGCATTTAAAAGACAGCTGCGCAGATACAGTTTTATTTTCTAGGGCCTTTGCTATAAAAAATATATATCATGTTTGGGGGTTCTAAGTAATGTTTGCAGAACAGTGATATAGTTATTGCCGGTTATATTTAAAGTGACACACAGACTGTACAGATGTTTGCAGGACAGATGTTCAGTTATTGCCGGTTATATTTAAAGTGACACACAGACTTTACAGATGTTTGCAGAACAGATGTTCAGTTATTGCCGGTTATAGTTAAAGTGACACACAAACTTTACAGATGTTTGCAGAACAGATGTTCAGTTATTGCCGGTTATATTTAAAGTGACACACAGACTGTACAGATGTTTGCAGGACAGATGTTCAGTTATTGCCGGTTATATTTAAAGTGACACACAGACTTTACAGATGTTTGCAGAACAGATGTTCAGTTATTGCCGGTTATAGTTAAAGTGACACACAAACTTTACAGATGTTTTCAGAACAGATGTTCAGTTATTGCCGGTTATATTTAAAGTGACACACACATTTTCCAGATATTTTCAGAACAGTGATATGGGTTCTCCCGGCTTATTTATACTTTTTTGACACAGTTTGAAGATGATTTTAGAACAGTTATATGGCTTCTACCGTTACTTAATACTTTTCAGACCCAGTTTGAAGATGATCCACATTCACCTCCATTTTTGCTTTTTTTATGTTTTTATTTTTTTAAAAATATTTAGTTATTTCCCTGTCCCCATTTCTTTGTAGGTCACTTGTCCCACCCTTACCCGCATTTCCTTCCTTTTGCAGACCTCTAGGACTTTCCAGGACTATTTTACAGCCATTTTTGTGCCTAAAAGTTCGGGTCCCAATTGATTTCAATGGGGTTCAGAGTCCAGGACAAAGTTCGGGTTCTGTCCGGACCCGAACCCGGACTTTGTCCCGAAGTTCGGCCAAACCAGCAGAACCCGGACTTCTAGAAGTTAGCTCAACTCTATTGTTAAGGCCTATGCAGACCAACTTGCAGGGGTCTTTACTAAAATATTTACAAGCTGTGGTTCCAACCTTGTTTAAATCTAATATTATTACTCAGACCAAAAAAAGCAAATATAGATACAGTATGTCACAAAAGTGATTACAACCCTCACATTTTTGTAAATATTTGATTATGTATTTTCCTGCGACAACACTGAAGAAATGACACTTTGCTACAATGTAAAGTAGTGAGTGTACAGCTTGTATAACAATGTAAATTTACTGTCTCCTCAAAATAACTCAACACACAGCCATTCATGTCTAAACCGCTGGCAACAAAGTGAGGACACCCCTAAGTGAAAATGTCCAAATTTGGCCCAAAGTGTCAATATTTTGTGTGGCTACCAATATTTTCCAGCACTGCCTTAACCCTCTAAGGCATGGATTTCACCAGAGCTTCACAGGTTGCCACTGGAGTCATCTTCCTCTACTCCATTATGACATTACACAGCTGGTGGATGTTAGAGACCTTGCTCTCCTCGACCTTCTAGTTGAGGATGCCCCACAGATGCTCAATAGGGTTTAGGGCTAGAGACATGCTTGGCCAGTCCATCACCTTTACCCTCAGCTTCTTTAACAAGGCAGTGGTTGTCTTGGAGATGTGTTTGGGGTCATTATTGTGTTGGAATACTGCCCTGGGGGCCAGTCTCTGAAGGGAGGGAATCATGCTCTGCTTCAGTATGTCACAGTACATGTTGGCAATCATGGTTCCCTTAATGAACTGTAGGTTTCCAGTGCTGGTAGCACTCATGCAACCTCAGATCATGACACTCCCACCACCATGCCTGATTGTAGGCAAGATACACTTGTCTTTGTACTCCTCACCTGGCTGCTGCCACACACGCTTGACACCATCTGAACCAAATAAGTTTATTTTGGTCTTATCAGACCACAGGACATAGTTCCAGTAATCCATGTCCTTAGACTGCTTGTCTTCAGCAAACTGTTTGTGGACTTTTCTGTGCATCATCTTTAGAAGAGGACTTCCTTCTGGAATGACAGCCATGCAGACCTATTTGATGCAGTGTGTGGCGTGTGGTCTGAGCACTGACAGTCTGACCCTCCACCCCTTCAACCTCTGCAGTAATGCTGGCAGCACTCATACATCTATTTCCCAAAGACAACCTCTGAGCATGTGCACTGAACTTCTTTGGTCGACCATGGCGAGGCCTGTTTTGAGTGGAACCTGTGCTGTTAAACCCCTGTATGGTATTGGCTACCATGCTGCAGCTCAGTTTCATGGTCTTGGTAATCTTCTGACAGCTTAGGTCATCTTTATGTAGAGTAACAATTCTTTTTTTCAGATGTTCTTTGTCATGAGGTGCCATGTTGAATCTGCAGTGACCAGTATGAGAGAGTGAGAGTGATAACACAACATTTAACACACCTGCTCCCCATTCACTCCTGAGACCTTGTAACATGAGGGGACAGCAAATTGACACTGTTATACAAGCTGTACACTCACTATTTTATATAGTGTAGCAAAGTTTGATTTCTTCGGTGTTGTCATGTGAAAATATATAATAAAATATTTACAAAAATGTGAGGTATGTACTCACTTTTGTGAGATAGTGTAGCTTGAAGGGCTAAAGGCCGATTGTGCTCATCCCAGTAATAATGAACTGCTTTGAGGGTCTGATGTTGATGTATCATAACAACCTTACCAGGCAGTTTTGCCTCTCACCAATTTTTTTTTTTTTCTTTTCATTTTTTTTTTCTTTTTTATATGGTTTTTTATTGATATAAGTATACAATACATGTTATTGCAATTGGGTTACCAGATTAACCCTTCCATACAACACATCAGGTAAGAATAACAATTGTACAAGCTTATAAACGTTAAACGTTAAAAGTAGGTCAGTAGGCTCATAGACAAGAAATAATCCTGTTGGCTCAGATCGTCCAATTGAAGGTTCAAACATCCAAGAGTTATTGTATAATATCCAGAACAGTGGTTATTGGTAAAATGTCAAGCTCTTTGAATTGTTGTCCAGGGAGACCAGGCTCTAGTGTATTTATTGAATGTGCCATTTTGTAGGGCTAATGAACATTCCAGATCTTTGGTCAGATTCAGCTGGAATTTAACCTCAGATATGTTGGGTGTCAGCAAACCTCTCCATTTTCGCATTATGAGTAGCCTGGCAGAAAATAATGTGTGCATCACTATAGGTCTGTACTCCTGCGGGAAGTTTTCTTTTTTTTTTTTTTTTCCGTTTCAAGAATTTTATTGCAATTATAGATACATACAATCCAGAGTGCTTCAACAGTATACATTTGTAGAATCTGGCAGGAAGGAAAGATCTTTCAATGCTTTTTCCACAAGAAAAAAAAACATGGCATACAAAAGGTTAACAGAGTAGAGACAGAGGCAATCAAATAGTTCTATTATCTGTAAACCTTAGGACGTCTAAATAGTTTCTCCTTTACAGCTCTCTGACAGGTGAGGCTTTGCTGAATACTGACCTCCCCTCACGAGATTTATGAACTATTCGTGGGGAGGTGGACATGAAGGAGTCCCGGGCCCCCAGCACCCCCTATGGGGAACTTGCTGTGCCAGCGGGCCGGGAGACCCCCTTCCTTCCCCCCGACTATGATGCTTTATCTTATCCTCAAAGGTCCGAATGTGTGAGCTTTCAGAATTATACCTCACGAGAATCAACTAACGGAGCTTCACACCTTGAAGTCCACTTTATAACCTGCCTGGATCCTGCAATTAGTGGGGTAAAATAGGGGAATGAGATTAAGAAGGAAAGGTGAATTAGCAAGGAACAGGAACATGCCCAAGGTGGGGGAAAGAGAAATTAGGGAAGAGAATGAAGGTTAAGATTGTTTCAGAAAGTGTACAAGAGACAAGGGAGGGGTAGTGTCGCTCCTTACCCAGTGTGCCCAATTAAACACCTATGGGGCCTGAACACCAGGCATCAGGGAAATCCCTCTATAGTTTGCCCAGGGTTCCCACACCACCTCGAACCTTTGTTTATTATTGGTTATGGAACTGGCTATTTTTTCTTGAGCCATAAGCCAAGATATTTTTTGTTTTGCGGCTCTCAAGGAGACTTTCTGTTTTTTCCAAGCTCCTTCAATGGTTATTTTGGCAGCAAGGAGAATATGGTGTATCAATTTGCGTGTCGGCTTGGGAATCCTGGGAATAAATTCATTTAACAAGGCAGTAGTTTGGGACCTCGGAAGCTGTATATCCGTGACCTTTTTGATTAGCGAGAAAATCTTGGACCAGTAAGGTCTAATTTTGGGACATTCCCACCAAATATGTGCCATGGTACCAGCTACGCGATTGGGTTGGGGACCTCTTCAGACGGAAGTACTTCCGGACCCTTCATCTGAACTTGTAAGTTACCCTAAATCTCTTTACCGTTAGAAGCAAAAAGTTTAGTAAGGTTCCCCAAGATTTGTGTTTGTAATGGCTCCGATCACAATTCCAGTAGTACTCTACCATGGAATGGGGTCGTTTCGAAAGTTTCTAAATAGGTAGCCGATTAGGTGATACGAAATCTCCTACGGTTTATCGACCATGGTACCGTGTATAAACCACCCTTACAGGGTTTTAATCTGGAATGACCAGGTTCTAAAAGAGCGATTAGTTTTTCCAGTGCCTATATGTCGAAGGCTCCAGG
>BLSH010354001.1:159413-177399 GCA_018402905.1 Glandirana rugosa | reverse complement strand
GAATTATCCTGTAATTCCATATTGTAACTTCCTATCATATTTACAATAAACTTTATGGAAAAAAAAAAAAAATTTCTTATTTAGAGGATGGCAAAGAAGAAAAAAAATAAAAATGTACAATACTACCTACTCTTGGTAGTTCTCTCTACCTCTCCATTTCTGCACTCCATGGGCCTTGCTAAAGGAGGAAATTGTGCCATAGTGATACGAATTCTGCAATGGTAAATCGCTATGAATTACCTATTTCTACTGTAAATAATATACTATTACCAAAAAAATAAGAATGAAAAGTAAACAAGGGATATAGCTAGAGTTGAGCGAACCCGGACTGTAAAGTTCGGGTCCG
Organism: Glandirana rugosa; assembly: GCA_018402905.1. Taxonomy (NCBI): domain Eukaryota; kingdom Metazoa; phylum Chordata; class Amphibia; order Anura; family Ranidae; genus Glandirana; species Glandirana rugosa. Next base: position 177,053 of record BLSH010354001.1, on the reverse strand, counting down.
TACCGGACTTTGGGGTGTCCGTGCCCCGAACCCGATTCTGGACATTAAAAAAAAGTCCGGTATCGGGTTCGGTATTCGGGAATTTTTGGTGCCTTTCCTATAGCTGCTGGGCAGTCAATCAACAAGCTTTTCACTAGTTTGCCCTTAGAAGCCCTCACAGCCATGCCTACTAATGGCATGGCTGTGATTGGCCAGTGCATCATGTGACCCAGCCTCTATATGGGGCTGGAGTCACGTAGCACCGCATGTCAGATCGTCTCAGACTAGAGTAGGGAGAGCTTCATGCCGGTGCTGTGAGGGAAAGATTAGCATTCACTACCATCTCAGACTGCATTAGGGATGCCATCATTGCGGTCCTGTGAGGGAGACATTAGCGTTCAGAACCATCTTATAGTGCATTAGGGAGAGGTTCCTGTCTGTGCTGTGAGGGAGACATTAGCATTCAGAACCATCTTATATTGCATTAGGGAGACGTAACTGTTGGTGCTCTGAAGGAGAGATTATCATTCTAAAACCATCTACTACTGCATTAGGGAAACATTCCTGTGGGTGCTCTGAGGGAGAGATTATCATTCTAAAAACATCTACTACTGCATTAGGGAAACGTTCCTGTTGGTGCTCTGAGGGAGAGTTTATCTTTCTAAAACCATCTACTATTGCATTAGGGAAACGTTCCTGTTGGTGCTCTGAGGGAAAGATTCTCATTCTAAAACCATCTGCTACTGCATTAAGGAAACGTTTCCTGTTGGTGCTCTGAGGGAGAGTTTATCGTTCTAAAACCATCTACTACTGCATTAAGGACAGGTTCCTGTTGGTGCTCTGAGGGAGAGAATATAATTTTAAAACCATCTACTACTGCATCAGGGACAAGTTCCTGTTGGTGCTCTGAGGGAGAGATTATCATTCTAAAACCATCTACTAATGCATGAGGGACAGGTTCCTGTTGGTGCTCTGAGGGAGAGATTATCGTTCTAAAACCATCTACTACTGCATTAAGGAAAGGTTCCTGTTGGTGCTCTGAGGGAGAGTTTATCATTCTAAAGCAATAGACTACTGCATTAGGGAGAGGTTCCTGTTGGTGCTCTGAGGGAGAGTTTATCATTCTAAAACCATCTACTACTACATTAGGGAGAGGTTCCTGTTGGTGCTCTGAGGGAGAGTTTATCGTTCTAAAACCATCTACTACTGCATTAGGGACAGGTTCCTGTTGGTGCTCTGAGGGAGAGATTATCATTCTAAAACCATCTACTAATGCATTAGGGACAGGTTCCTGTTGGTGCTCTGAGGGAGAGTTTATCGTTCTAAAACCAACTACTACTGCATTAGGGAGAGGTTCCTGTTGGTACTCTGAGGGAGAGTTTATCGTTCTAAAACCATCTATGACTGCATTAGAGAGAGGTTCCTGTTGGTGCTCTGATTGAGAGTTTATCGTTATAAAACCATCTACAACTGCATTAGGGAGAGGTTCCTGTTGGTGCTCTGAGGGAGAGTTTATTGTTCTAAAACCATCTCCTACTGCACTAGGGAGAGGTTCCTGTTGGTGCTCTGAGGGAGACTTTATCGTTCTAAAACCATCTCCTACTGCTTTAGGTAGAGGTTCCTGTTGGTGCTCTGAGGGAGAGTTTATCATTATAAAACTATCTACTACTGCATTAGGAAGAGGTTCCTGTTGGTGCTCTGAGGGAGATTTTATCATTATAAAACCATGTACTAATGCATTAGGGAGAGGTTCTTGTTTGTGCTCTGATGGAGAGTTTATTGTTCTAAAACCATCTACTAATGCATTAAGGAGAGGTTCCTGTTTGTGCTCTGAGGGAGAGTTTATCATTCTAAAACCATCTACTACTGCATTAGGGAGAGGTTTCTGTTGGTGCTCTGGGGGAGAGTTTATCGTTCTAAAACCATCTACTATTGCATTAGGGAGAGGTTCCTGTTGGTGCTCTGAGGGAGAGTTTATCGTTATAAAACCATCTACTACTGCATTAGGGAGAGGTTCCTGTTGGTGCTCTGAGGGAGAGTTTATCATTCTAAAACCATCTACTACTGCATTAGGGAGAGGTTCCTGTTGCTGTTCTGAGGGAAAGTTTATCGTTCTAAAACCATCTACTATTGAATTAGTGAGAGGTTCTTGTTGGTGCTCTGATGGAGAGTTTATCATTCTAAAACCATCTCCTACTGCATTAGGAAGAGGTTCTAGTTGGTGCTCTGAGGGAGAGTTTATCATTATAAAACCATCTACTGCTGCATTGCGCATTTTACTTGGATTTGATGTGAGTACCTGTCTTTTTTACAATAAACGAGTGTTTTACGATATCACACTATCTGGTACTCCTTTTCTTATATGGTATATGTGGTGGGAGTGGACGGACATCTGGCCATATCTGGTGGAAGATCAAGAGAATCCCAAGGAGAGAGAGTGAACCTTTATATCCTACAGCGGATTATAGCTGTCTGCCCTTTTGACTGACTAGAGATAGTGAGTCAAATTGCTCTGGTAAGAGTATTTAAGCCTTAATCTCACAAGGTGTTTATGCCTCTTGGTGATGGTGAAGTTTGAAAGCTCACCCTGGATGGTTATCTAAGGAAGAGCATCTACATACATCCATAGCAAAGACTGTTGTCACAACCTTTTTGATGCACATTTTGGATTTTTTTCACCGGAGCACCTTTAACTTTTTTATTATAGACACTTCTTTCACATACAGTGTCATGCTGTATTTTTGATATATTGACTTGGATTTTTGATTGATCAATTCTTATATGTTTCATATGTTTTTCTTTATAAATCTAGACAATGGCAATTGTTGGTGAGGATGCTCTCAAATTGTCTCTTTACCTCATATTTTATGGGAATGTCCTCATGTTTTTCCATTCTGGATAAAAAGTACTTTCTTTAATTTCCAGGCTTACTGGCATTATAATGAAACCTTAACCATCATTAGCTATTCTTAGGTTAGGGATCATAGCTTTTCCTAACTACCTCAGAACTATAGTTATGTATATTCACTTTGCCGCTAGATTATTGATAATGCGCAAATGGAGGCAGTCTACAGTCCCAAACATCTCTGACCTCTGATAGTTTGAACTTTGTTCCACCTTACAATCCAACTCACTTTCCAAATTTAGGAAATGTTGGGAGATATGGCTTAAAATTCTGAGATGACAGGTAAATGTAATTTCATTAATTGTCCCTTGCCAGATACTCATTTGTAGATTTATTAATAGTAGCAAATTTTCATGCCTCTGTAAACTTATTCTGGAAATGTGGTTTAATATTTCTCTTCTTTATGTGTCCATGTTGACTTTTTGATATATCATACGCATTTGTACTTTCATTGTATGTGTACAATCAATGTTCATTTTGTTAAAAATCCAATAAAGAATATATTGAAAAAAAAGCTAAAACAAGAGAAAATAGACTCACTATAAAAAATGTTTTTCAGAACTAAGGTAATAAAAATAAAAAAATAAAAATATCTATGCTACAGACCAAAATGTGAAACCTGATGCTTTAAATGTGATACATAAAAAATTGAGAGAAGTAATGCACAGCAGTGCTAGACGTGCAAATATACAAATGAGGTGCAAAAGATATATACAGGTATTGTAAGGGTCCAAAAGTTGCAAAGTAAAATAGGTGTTAGCACAATATGTCAGTGGTAAAAAATCATGAATTCATCTTCTAATTGATATACAAAAAATGTTGTACTATTGTGAATGTGAAAATTATGATCAGTGTGGTGTAATCAATAATCTCTAAGGTTTTTAATGTTATGGAGATACATGCCAAAGGTAAAACTCTAATAGAAATAAATATATAATAAATCAACCAGTAATCCTCATGTATAAAAACTGAAGAAGGACAAGGTAGTCCATGAAGACAGATATATTATATGAGAAGTGTTAAAATAGCTGGAATGGAGCATTGAGACAGGCCACTCCGGTCTCACAGAACTCTGGGCACAGGTTGTTTTGTGCTTAATCCAGAAAACAGTGAAGCATGAGGGGATGCGAGATACCACATACCACTAGCTCAACAGGTGGAGAGGAATGTGAATGGTTAAAGTGAACAGCTTCAGCCTTGCACTTTTCCAAAGCCACACTCCACTGATGCATTTTGCCTCACCCACTGGGGGCTTAATCGTAGAAGTGAAGGGGTGGAGACTGCTCCACTTAGTGAAGCTATGGATCAGCCACCTCAGATCTACCTATGATCACCATTACCATAATGGCCATAACAGCCCAATAGGGAACAATAGTAAAATCAACAGTCTAATAAAGTGACCAGGTAATTGAATCCCTAGGAATGACCTCAGCTAATCTCAAGACTTAATTGGTTTAGCCTCCGGGAGTGGAAATACCATGATTCAGGCTACTAGCAAAATCTAATATAGAATGCAAGGCTGATCTATTTAGACTGGTAATTAATCTCATATCCAGCTAGTAGGAGCATGAGTTTTGGCTGAACATTGGCTGTTCACTGAACAATTGAATTATCAGGGCGTTCAACCGTTTGTTCAGCCCACTGAATGACCACAATGAACTGCGCCACCACACAGTGCATTGAAAGCCCTGATTGGCTTAAGCAATGAAAACATCACCCAATCAGGGATCAGAGCACTATCAGAGCCATGATTGTATGCTGTCATGATGACTCTATCCAATCCTGGCTCATTGCTCTTAGTCCCACCCCACACTATAAAAGTATTCTTGGTGTGATATTGGCGTGGAGAGAGATAGAACAGGGCTCTGTTCAGTGCTACTAGATAGTGTGCTATAGTGTGCTATTGTGACTCTATTGTCAGTGTAGAATATCAGTTTAGTGTGAGTCTAGGGATAGTTCAGTCAGTGTGAGTGTAGTGAGTCATGACCACCATTCATCTTTACATTAGTGTAAATCTAGGGATAGTTCAGTTAGTGTGGTGTGATGACCATTCATCTTTACATTAGTGTGAATCTAGAGATAATTCAGTCAGTGTGAGTATAGTGTGACCACCATTCATCTTTACATTAGTGTGAATCTAGGAATAGTTCGGTCAGTGTGAGCGTAGTGTAACCACCATTCATCTTTATATTAGTGTGAGTCTAGGGATAGTTCAGTCAGTGTGAGTGTAGTGAGTCATGACCACCATTCATCTTTACATTAGTGTAAATCTAGGGATAGTTCAGTTAGTGTGGTGTGATGACCATTCATCTTTACATTAGTGTGAATCTAGAGATAATTCAGTCAGTGTGAGTGTAGTGTGACCACCATTCATCTTTATATTAGTGTGAATCTAGGGACAGTTCAGTCAGTGTGAGTGTAGTGACCATTTAACACAGTATATTTCATTGCGTTACTAAAAGTTTAATGCCTTATATTTTTCTGTGTGTTACTGCAAGTTTAATGCCATATATTTCATTGCGTTACTAAGAGTTCAACAACATATATTTCTATGCCTTACTGTAAGTTTAACACCATATATTTCATTGCGTTACTGCAAGTTTAGTGTCATATATTTCACTGCATTACTTCAAGTCTAATGTCATATGTTTCTGTGTGTTACTGCAAGTTTAACGCCATATATTTCATTGCGTTACCGCAAGTTTATCACCATATAGTTCTGTGTGTTACTGCAGGTTTAACACAGTATATTTCTGTGCATTACTGCAAGTTTAATGCCGTATATTTCTATGCGTTACTGCATTTTAATGCCATGTACTTCTGTGCGTTACTACAACTTTAACGCTATATTTCCTGGACCTCCTCATGTCAGCCTACTATGGGTCAGCTCCGCCCCTCTGACCCCTTCAGGACAACCTCTTCCCAAGCCTATAAGAGGCGGCTGTCTGCCCATATGCAGTGTCTTTTTTCGTCCTCGCTCTGGACGCCTCTTAAGACAAATATATATATATATACTCATACACACACGCAAGAAGAAGCAAGGTAGGAGACTTACTGCGAAACCTTCTAATGTTCATGTGATCCTGCTCAGGTTCATGCGCTCTCCTGAGTTCAGAAGATCCCTTGTCTGGGCTGTAAATCTTCCCTTGTGGGGTACCCTTGGTGCTGGGTCTCAGTGAAGCAGTATAAAGTACTGCATGTATATGCCAGCCTTTAGAGAGTAGTTAAACACTGCTGGATGGGCTGTGCGGCGGCAGGAGAGTCTCACTTCATCAGTTTAAAGAACTGCATGTGTACACCAGCCTGTAGGTAGCGGTTAAATACTGCGAGTGAGCTGTGTGGCGAAGGGATGAGAGAGCAAGGACAGAGTCTCACTTCAGCAGTTTAAAGAACTGCATGTGTACACCAGCCTTTAGGAGGCGGTTGAATACTGCTGGTGAGCTGTGTGGCGAAGTGATAAGAGCAAGGACAGAGTCTCACTTCAGCAGTTTAAAGAACTGCATGTGTACACCAGCCGTTGGAAGTGGTTAAATACTGCTGGTGAGCTGTGTGGCGAAGTGATGAGAGCAAGGACAGAGTCTCACGTCAGCAGTTTAAAGAACTGCATGTGTACACCAGCCGTTGGAAGTGGTTAAATACTTCTGGTGAGCTGTGTGGCGAAGTGATGAGAGAGCAAGGACAGAGTCTCACTTCAGCAGTTTAAAGAACTGCATGTGTACACCAGCCGTTAGGAAGCGGTTAAATACTGCTGGTGAGCTGTGTGGCGAAGTGATGAGAGCAAGGACAGAGTCTCACTTCAACAGTTTAAAGAACTGCATGTGTACACCAGCCTTTAGGAAGCGGTTAAATACTGCTAGTGGGGCTGTGTGGCGAAGTGGCGAAGACAGCAAGGACAGAGTCTCACTTCAGCAGTATAGAGGTGTACACCGGCCTCTAGGAAGCGATTATACGTTGCTGGATTGGGCTGTGTGACAAATGAATGAACAGCAGGCAGGCTAAGGCTTGTAGTCCCACAGGAATTCTCAGGAGGTTGATGAGAGTGGCCACTTCCTGGTATATTAGGAACGCCCTCTCCCATGCTCTGGTTCCTGCTTCTCTGTGGTGATTACAACACCTGTGGCCCAGCTTGTCTCATAATTACTGCCTCTATGCTGAATGATGTGGGATCTCAACAGTGCTGCGGCCTTGAATTGCTGGATAGATCTCTGGCTGTCTTGTGTGTCCAGGTGTCCTGCGTCCTCCTGCTTGCCTCTATAGCACTGAAGAATGCATGAAAGAGTTTTTATTTTGTTTTGTTTTTTAAAAGAGAGCATTCTTCTCTTCACACAGAGAAGACCCGGATGCGGGATAAACGCCTGCAGGAAAGTCCCAAGGAGCCGCATCACCAGCAAAGAATGAATCGCTCAGTGTGTGATAAGTCGGCTCAGAGGAGTGGTCGGCGGGATAAAATCCATGTGGAACGCCACTCCAGGTCACCCTCTCGGGTGCCTCATTGCATTCTGCGAGCCTTGGCCAATGGCTGTTGCAACACCAAGAAGCAACCGCTAAGCGCTAGCATGTGCTTAAGCAGGCGCAGATCCTCTTCATCTTCTGAGAGGGCCTCGGCCCTGGAGGAGAAGGCCTGCTGGGCACGCGGGCAAATTCCCTGCCAGGGAGGCGTGTATACTTCTCTTGTTTAAAGGAGGCCGCATGTGGTAATGCAGCAGATGCACGCCAGGTGAAGCACTATATTAAGGCTGCAGTCAAGGGCGGGTGGAAGGTCGAGGTGGCACTCTTCTGCTTCAGCTTCAGAATCAGAGCCAGAGGCTACATATCGCTACAGTTCTTTTGCCCTGATTCGCACCCGTGCGCTTTTGGGTGCGTTTTTGGAGATCGGCACTACAGTCTATTTGGCATTGTTTCCTATGGGACATGTCTGTGGTGTGGGTCTGCACGATGTGATATGCTGGAGATGCATGGGTGTGAGTCGAGCCTAGGACCCCTTTGTCGCTGGGGTGCTTTTCATGCATTGTTCAGGCACCTGAAGAGCTCACGAAATCCTATTTCTTTTAACCTCAATGAATGCTCTCTCTCTGGAGCAGTGCGCTGGCTGGATGGTGGAAAATTCCCCTCTCCATTGAAAGCAATGGAAGGCTCTTCAAAAGCTCCTGAGAAGCTCTTCAAAAGCGCTTAGTATTTTGTGCAGCGAGAGTATTATCCAGACTTGAAAAGGTCATTCCTGTCCTTCCCATTATTTTGGTTTTTAATACAGGAAATAATGAAAGATAAAAGATTGAACGTCCATCAGGGTCTCAAACTTGTACCCTTTTTGCTCTAGGGTTGCTAAGCTTTGGGAGGCCGTGCCTAAGGTGGATGCCTCACTTCAGAGACAAGCTGGGCACATTACCTTGCCTCTAGATGGCTCCGTATCCTTGAAGATCCGATGGATCTTGGGATGGATACAGATCTCTAAAGAATGTACATGTTAGCCGGCTAGAGCACTTACCTAGTGGCAGCAGGTAAGGTTGTATTTTCTAGCAAGTGCCCGTGGTCCAGGCCAGGATAATACTGAAATTTATGGCTCAGTCTATGACGACACACAGAGCCCTATGGCTGAAGCATTGGTCAGTGGATAGGGCTTCCAAGCACAGCCTTTGCTCAGTTCCTTTTTGATGACAACAAGTGTCTGGAGGGAACGCAGGGCTTATTCCGCAGGGAAGGAAAAGATTTCCCTCAGCCGCTCGGTCCCTTCGGAGAGATATAAAAAGAGTTCGGGGAAGCTTCCCTACCAACCGGGGCGACCGTTCTTTAGACAAGTGGATGGGGCAGGGTCCAGCCTTTTCCAAGGCAACCAAAGCCAAGGCGAACCAGCCGGCGAAAGCTTCAGACAAGCTTTTCTGAAGGTTCCCTGTCCAGACTTCCCAAGTGGGAGCAGACTGTCTTACTTTGGTGAGGTCTAAGCGGAAGAAGTTTAAGATACCTGGGTCTTGGACTTCATTCAAGGAAGACCTCCCTAGTCTCATTCTGTGGAGATCCAAATTTCTACTTGTCCAGTGGAAAGGGCATTGTTTCTTAATGTATGTAAAAATTTATTGCCATCTAGCAACTCTGCCAGTTCTGAAACATGAGAAGGGAGAAGGATTCTATTCTCTTCTGTTCTTTGTAACAAGATCCTCAGAAGGGTTCAGGCTGGTCCTGGACGTAAGGGCCCGAATACCTTCATGAAAGTCCCTCCATCCAGAATGGAGTCCTTGCAAACCATCATTGTTCATTGTGAAGTAGGGAGATTTGCTAGGTCAATAGACCTAGCAGATGCTTACCTATTTGTGCCCATAAGTGCATCACACCATTGCTTCCATGGCCTGTTTCATTGTCTGCCTTTTTGGGCTAGGCATGGTTCCAAGAACATTTTCAGAAGTTTTGGCTGTAATCATCGCTGTCTTAAGGATCAGAGGCATTCAAATTTTTCATTATCTGGACGACAGTCTTCCTCGGGCCGCATCAAAGTCCCTCCTTCAACAGCACGGGCTGATAACCTGCAGCATGATCAGACGGTTTCTTTGGTTGTTCAACCATCGCAAGAGCCTGTTGCAACCAACTCAAGTCCTAGAGTATCTAGGAATGCAATTTGACGCTACCCAAGTTTGTGTATTCTGCCTCTTAGGAAGCTGGTGGAATTTCGGACCAAGTCGGGAATGGGCAAGACCATGCAATTTCTGATGGCCAAGAAGTGCATGCACTACCTGGGCCTGTTGTCATCCACAATCCAGGTAGTACCTTGGGCCAAATTTCGGAAGGAGAGTTCTTCAATACAATTTTGTTCATCAGTGGGATCGCCACTGATTAGCCCGGAAGATCTACCATTCAGTACCAATAAAACGTCCTCTGATATGGTGGAAGGTATCTCAGAATCTATACCGCAGGGTGCCTCTTGAAGCTCCAGTTCCAGTCGTGCTGACTACAGATGCCAGCATAGTACACCAAGGAGCTAATTCCTTATGCAACAAGTACAGGGCAAATGAGAAGCATCTCTATCTCAGCATCCAAACCTGTTAGAATTAGGGGCCGTTCAGCACACTCTAGTAGCCTTCCAATCGATGTTGCAAAGCCTACGTGGCCCGGAAAAGGGGCACCAGGAGCCTCCTACTACTCAGAGTGGCATGCCAGATTGTTCTCTAGGCAGCAGCATACCTTCTGGGTCCACAAAACAAGCTGGTGGATCAACTGAGTCAGAGATCCGTGGATTTGAAAGAACAGAGCTTGGATCCCAGATACCTGTTCAAAATCTTCAAGGTCTCGGGGACCTCAATCATTGGGGTGACGTTGGAGGAGAACTCTCAGATTACGTGTTACTTCTCCCAAATGTGGCACTCACAGGCTTTAGGCTAGGATGCTCTTTCCATTCCATGGGACTTTCCCTTAGTCTGTGGTTCCTCCGCTCTCACTATTCCTCAGAGTTTTAATGAAGAGCAGGAGAAGATAACAGCAATAGCGGGCATGGCCCTTCTGGCCCAGAAGACCATGATGCTCACTAGCATAGAAAATGGCGATGTGTCAGAGAATTCTCCTGCCTCCTCACAAACATTTTCTGCTGCAGGGCAAGCAGTGTAACCCGAAGCCGGGAAAAGTGAGGTTCATGGCGTGGAGCTTTTAGTCAAAAGAAAACTACCGATATTACTTTATTATAGGATATATAAGGCCTTTTTGTCGCTTCTCAGCAGGAAAGAGCTGGGTTCTGAGGGCACCCGTGGTCTCTAACATACTGAAATGTCTCCAGGAAAGTCGGGACAAGGGTTTTTGTCGTTTAGCTCCTCAAAGGTTTGAGTCTGCCCTGTCAGCTACGGGGGAACAAAGATGAGCCTTGAATCCTATAGGGATGCATTCCTGAAAGGCAGCAATAAAGATCAGGCCTTCAATAAAGCCCTTTCCGAAGTGGGACCTACCTTTAATTCTGAAAACCTTATTAGCACCTCCGTGCACCTCAGTGCAATTTTTTGATGGCAATTACATTGGCCAGAGGGGTGTCTGAACTGTGTTCTTTTCAACCGGGGAGCCGTATTGCCGAATTCTCCAAGAGGAAACAATACTCAGAACAGTTCCCAACTTTCTTCTAAAAGGTGGCATCAGCCTTGCAGTTGAATTGGGAAGCAGTCGTATCGGCTTTTCCAGGTAGTAACTTGAAAGATGAATGGACTAGGCTGGATCTAGTGCGGGCCTTATCAATATACCTAGAATGGACTAGATGTCTGGAAACTTGATCAGCGCTTCATCTTGCCCAGGCCCTCCACGAAGGGCATGGCTAGGCCTCCTAGAATAAGGTCTTCATAGATCCTTAAACCTATCCAGATGGCATATAGAGAGGCGGGATATCCTCCGCCACTGGAGCTCAAAGCACATTTATGAGAAGCATGGCAGATTCATGTGCGTCATACGCTAAGGTATTAGCAGAAGTAGGGTGCACACAGCTTGCTTGAATGCACCGAATACTTTCATTCCGCGCTACAGAGTGAGGGTAACTCTGACGGCATCGGAAGCTTTTGGGTCTAATGTTTTGTCGGCGGCTGTTGGCCATTAAATTATTGATACCGATTTATGATTCTGGTGTTTGATGTCTTCCCTCCCCTTATGTGGTTGATTGCTTGGGTACATCCCATAGTAGGCTGACATGAGGAGGTCCAGGAATAAGGAAAATAGTTTTCATACTTACCTTAATTTTCCTTTCCTGGATCCTCCTTATGTCAGCAGAGGAATTCCCACCCAAAGTCCGTCGCAAGGTGGGTAAACTGAACACTGCATATGGGCAGACAGCTGCCTCTTATAGGCTTGGGAAGAGGTTGTCCTGAAGGGGTCAGAGGGGCGGAGCTGACCCATAGTAGGCTGACATGAGGAGGATCCAGGAAAGGAAAATTACGTTAAGTATGAAAACAATTTTCCTTAATTTCATTTCATTACTGCAAGTTTAACCCATATATTTCATTGCTTTACTGCAAGTTTAACACCGTATATTTCATTGCGTTACTGCAAGTTTAACGCCGTATATTTCATTGTGTTATTTGCAAGTTTAGCGTCATATATTTCATTGCATTACTTCAAGTCTAATGTCATATATTTCTGTGTGTTACTGCAAGTTTAACGCCATATATTTCATTGCGTTACCGCAAGTATAGCACCATATAGTTCAGTGCGTTACTGCAAGTTTAACGCCCTATATTTCAGTGCATTACTGCAAGTTTACCGCCATATATTTCTGTGCATTACTGCAAGTTTAATGCCATATACTTCTATGCGTTACTGCAAGCTTAACGCTGTATATTTCATTTCATTACTGCAAGTTTAACCATATATTTCATTGCGTTACTGCAAGTTTAACGCCGTATATTTCATTGCATTACTGCAAGTTTAACGCCGTATATTTCATTGCATTAATGCAAGTTTAACGCCATATATTTCTTTGCATTACTGCAAGTTTAGCGCTTTATATTTCATTGCGTTACTGAAAGTTTAGCACCATATATTTCATTGTGTTACTTCAAGTCCAATGACATACATTTCTGTGTGTTACTGCAAGTTTAACGCTGTATATTTCATTGCGTTACTGCAAGTTTAACACCATATATTTCATTGAATTATTGCAAGTTTAACGCCATATAGTTCTGTGCATTACTGCAAGTTTAATGCCATATATTTCATTGTGTTACCGCAAGTTTAACACCATATAGTTCCGTGTGTTACTGCAAGTTTAACACCGTATATTTCTATGTATTACTGCAAGTTTAATGCCATATATTTCTGTGCGTTACTGCAAGTTTAATGCCGTATATTTCAGTGTGTTACTGCAAGTTTAACGTCCTATATTTCAGTGCATTACTGCAAGTTTACAGCCATATATTTCTGTTCATTACTGCAAGTTTAATGCCATATATTTCTGTGCATTACTGCAAGTTTAACGCTGTATATTTAATTTCGTTACTGCAAGTTTAACCCATATATTTCATTGTGTTGCTGCAAATTTAATGCCGTATATTTCATTGCGTTAATGCAAGTTTAACACCATATATTTCTGTGCATTACTGCAAGTTTAGCTCCATATATTTCAGTGCGTTACTGCAAGTTTAACGCCATATATTTCTCGGTGTTACTGCAAGTTTAACACCATATATCTGTGCATTACTGCAAGTTTAACACCTTATATTTCAGTGCATTACTGCAAGTTTAACGTCATATATTTCAGTGCATTACCTTCTGTTTAACGCAGTATAGTTCTGTGCATTACTGCAAATTTAACGCAGTGTATTTCAGTGCATTAGTGCATGCTTAACATAGTATATTTCTGTGCGTTATTGCACGTTTGATGCAGTATATTGCAGTATAATATAGTATATCTATGGAGTGTGTCTGTGTAGTGAGTACCCAAGTTAAAGTGCACCAAACACCACTTTCCATTGATTAAAGTGCACCCACTGACACATTTCCACATCTTTATTACATTTTGTTAATAAGCACTGCCCCCCCAATCATGTTTGGGAGGACAACAAGGAGAGGCAGATGTTCCCAAGGCACTGTAAGGGGGCCAGTAGCAAATGTGTCTACAGGCAAAGGTGGATGTGGTCAGTACTCAGGCAGGGCATCATTTCCTCTGTTTAGTGATGTTGCCCATGCTATTTAGCCACAGCATACAGAGGAGGTGGTTGACTTGTATACTAAACCATCCTCATTGTCCTCATCCTCCATCACCCAAGCAGAGACTAGTGCACAGTCCCCTGCAGCTGCCAGAGGGGCTAAACCTGCCTCCTTGTCTACAGGTATTTCTGCCATAGCCCCAGCATCAAGCATGAAGGAATCAGCTGAGTTATTTGAACACAGCATCAGCTACTTGCTCTTTGATGATGCACATACATTACTTGAATCAGATGTTGGTTCTGAGTTTGAGGATGGCAGGAATATGAGCCTACAAAGAGGGAAGAACACTGATACACAAATTGGCATTTATGTTCCCCCAGCTGCAGCGTATTGCCAAGTTGTCTCCAGTGGTAATGAGGATAGAGGAGATGATGATGATGATGAGGTCACTGACGTGACTTGGGTGCCAGATAGAGCAGAGGAGGAAAGTGAGGATGAGACACAACCCCAATGAGGCATCCATCAAAGAAGAGTAGAGAGCAGCCACCCTATTCCATCATATTGTGAAGCTGTCATCTCCCAGCCCATTCCCTCAGCTGTCTGGGCCTTATTTAGTACATGTGCAGCCGATCACACTGTTGCCATTTGCAAACTTTGTCTCAGGCACATTAAGCATGGAAAAAACACCAGCCATTTTGGTACCACATGCTTGACATGGCATTTCACCTCCCACCACTCAGCCAGATGGCAAAAGCACCTATAAGCCACACATAAAGGGCACAAATCTGTCCCTCCTCCTTACTCACCTCAGTCTGCCCCTGCTATACCTCATGAATTTTCAGCAGCCTCCACTAATAGGGATAATGGAATAGGGCAGGGTGTCCCAGGTCCTTGCAGCACATCTGCCAGCAGCAACCCACCTGCTGTAGACTATAACTGTAAAATTTGTCTGCCCCATCTGCTGCAGTGGAAAAAATTACAGTCACTGCCACCTGCCTGGTGGTTTCTGCCCCTTCTGTGCATTTGCAGAATGTATTGAACCACAATGGCAGGTTCTCAGTCACTATTTCTTTTCACGTTAAGGCCATTCCAGCTCTGCACCATCACGTGGAAGGCAATGTTGTGGCATCATTAGGCAAGGCAGCCAGCCACAAAGTCCACATTACTGCTGACAAATGGTCCAGCAAGCATGGGCAGGGACAATATATTTTGTTAACAGGACACTGTGTAACTCTGCTTGCAACTAGGAAAGATGCAGGACAGGGCTTAGTGCTGCAGCTTGTTGTGCCCCCACGTCTCCATATAGCTGGTGATGATGCAAGATTTGTCTGCTCTACCTCCTCCTTCTTCATGCTCTCCTCTGCTTAATTGTCCTATGAACCTCAAGTACCCCCTAAGCGTTCAAGGGGCTAGTCAATGAGTCAGGCTAAAAAGTGCCATGCAGTGCTTCAATTGGTGTGTCTAGGGGAAAGGAACCACACCGGAGCAGAGATTCTTGCAACTCTGCAGGGACAGGCCCAGAGATGATTCGTGCCATGCCAGCTGGAGCCAGGAATGGTTGTGTGTAACAATGGCACAAACCTCCTGTCCGCCCTTAGACAGGGAAAGTTGACACATGTACCATGCCTGGCACATGTCCTCAATTTGGTGGTGCAGCATTTCCTAAATAGGTATCCAGGGTTGGAAGATCTGCTAAAGCAGGCCAGCAGAGTCTGTAGCCATTTCAGGCGGTCATACACAGTCAGTGCTCGGTTGGCTGAAATTCAGCGGGAATTACATCTGCCCATAAACCACCTGATATTTGACATGCCCACCAGGTGTAACTTGACTATGGCAATGCTGCAGCGGCTGCACATGCAGAAGAGGGCCGTCAATGAACACCTGTGTGAGTATGACACAACGACAGGTTTAGGCTAGATTAGCCTTTTTCCCCATGCAAAAGGCTGTTCATAAAGGATGCATGCACTGTACTGCCACAATTTGAGGAGGCTGCAAGGATAGTGAACTGTGACAATGCATGCATCAGTGACACAATCCCTGTAGTGTTCCTGCTGGAGCAGACTCTGCATGGCATTATGGATATGGCAGTTGAGACAGAGCAGCAGAAGGAAAAGGAGGACTTCCTTTCCTCTCACGCCCTCTTTATGCAGACACCATTGTTCCTACACCAAAGAACACACAAGAGGAAAGAGAGGAGAAAGAGGAGGCGGATTCTGGCAGTTTTGGAGGCATTGAAGCAGAGGAAAACATACGCCAAACAGTAAGAGATGGTTTTCCATTCCCAGAACCCTTGGGAGTAGTACATGACTGGGAGGAGACATTTCCAGATATTATGGTTGAATATGTTTATTGTTTTGTTGTACAATGAACAGACAGGATTTCTTATCATGCAGTCAAAAGAATGACATGGGGATATGTCATGAGAGATAACAGACAATAATAAAAGGAAAAAAGAAAGCACAGAGACCCAGCAGGGGCATATGACCTTATCAATAAACAATACAAATAAGGTACGACAAGGATGGTCCATCAATACTGAGATATAGGTCCCGTGAGCCAAAGACATTATACATCATTCTCTCATGTTTAAGTGGCTTCCCCGACGTGAGTCAAGGCGGCCGCCCAGCCAGGCACCCCAGAGGGAACACAGTTCCAGATATTATAATCCTGAGTGACCCTGAGGAGTCTTCTCATGCCTCCGCAAATTTTTGGTGCATGGGCTCCCTCATGCTTCAAAGCCTTTGAAAGGACCCAAGAATATGTGGCGCAAAGGAGAAGGATCACTATTGGTTGGCAACCCTCCTTGACCACCATTACAAGGGGAAAGTCTCAGAACTCATCTTGTCCCCACAAAGAGTGCAGAAGATGAAATCTCTTGATGACACCTTAAAGAGCTTATCAAACTTTTCCCAACTCTGGTAGGTTACAGTGTCATGGAAAACATAGGTTTGAGGCTTCTGTTGGTCAAGAGACGAGCAGTGGAGAAGGTGGCCGCCTAAGTGATGCATTTCTCAATTTTTTTACCACCCAGGGCCGTAAGCTTCCAAAACCCATGAGCAGCGTCTGCATCAGATGGTGGATGATTATCTAGGGCCAAAAAAAGAGACGGAGAGCTTTCCAGTCGACAATCCACCGGCTTGCTGGGTCATTAGAATAGACCACTGACCAGTACTTGCCTAGTATGCAAATGAGCTGCTGGGCTGCCCTGCATCCAGCGTGCTTTCCGAATGGGCATTCAGTGCTGCTAGAGGTTTTGTTACTGATAGAGTTGAGCGAACCCGAACTGTAAAATTCGGGTCCGTACCGAACTTTTGGGTGTCCGGGACCCGGACCCGAACCCAGACTTTTAAAAAAAAGTCTGGGTTCGGGTCCGGGGTTCTGGTATTTTATTCCACGTGTTGAAAAGCTGCCAAGGGCAGCCAATCAACAAGTGTTTTACTGATTTTCCCTAGAAGCCATCACAGCCATGCCTACTAATGGCATGGCTGTGATTGGCCAGTGCACCCAGCCTCTGTATGGGGCTGGAGTCACCGTGCTGCATGTCATATGCTCTCAGGATAGTTTAGGGAGAGGATGCTGTTGGCTCTGTGAGGGACAGATTACAGAACTAGAGTTGAGTGAACTTCTAGAAGTCCGGGTTCTGCTGGTTTGGCCAAACTTCGAGACAAAGTCCGGGTTCGGGTCCGGACAGAACCCGAACTTTGTCCCGGACCCCGAACCCCATTGAAATCAATGGGGACCCAAACTTTTAGGCACAAAAATGGCTGTAAAATAATCCAGGAAAGTCCTAGAGGTCTGCAAAAGGAAGGACATGGGGGTAAGGGTGGGAGAAGTGCCCTACAAAGAAATGGGGACAGGGAAATAACTGAAAGCATTTTTAAAAAAATAAAAACCTAAAAAAAGCAAAAATGGAGGTGGATGTGGACCATCTTCAAACTGGGTCTGAAAAGTATTAATTAACGGTAGAAGCCATATAACTGTTCTAAAATCATCTTCTGCACACACAGTTTGCAGATGTTTGCAGAACAGTGATATCATATCACTGTTCTGCAAACATCTGGAAAGTGTGTGTGAAACTACAGCATAGAGAAGAACAGGGATATGGTTGTAGACGTTTGACACACACGTCTTCTACTAAAATCTTGTCAATATACCGA
>BLSH010354001.1:146419-159403 GCA_018402905.1 Glandirana rugosa | reverse complement strand
GGGCTGGAGTCACCGTGCTGCATGTCATATGCTCTCAGGATAGTTTAGGGAGAGGATGCTGTTGGCTCTGTGAGGGACAGATTACAGAACTAGAGTTGAGTGAACTTCTAGAAGTCCGGGTTCTGCTGGTTTGGCCAAACTTCGAGACAAAGTCCGGGTTCGGGTCCGGACAGAACCCGAACTTTGTCCCGGACCCCGAACCCCATTGAAATCAATGGGGACCCAAACTTTTAGGCACAAAAATGGCTGTAAAATAGTCCTGGAAAGTCCTAGAGGTCTGCAAAAGGAAGGAAATGGGGGTAAGGGTGGGGCAAGTGACCTACAAAGAAATGGGGACAGGGAAATAACTTTAAATATTTTTTAAAAAATAAAAACATAAAAAAAGCAAAAATGGAGGTGAATGTGGATCATCTTCAAACTGGGTCTGAAAAGTATTAATTAACGGTAGAGGCCATATAACTGTTCTAAAATCATCTTCAAACTGTGTCAAAAAAGTATAAATAAGCCGGGAGAACCCATATAACTGTTCTGCAAACATCTGGAAATTGTGTGTGTCACTTTAAATGAAACCGGGAATAAGTGAACATCTGTTCTGCAAACATCTTTAAAGTCTGTGTGTCACTTTAAATATAACCGGGAATAAGTGAACATCTGTTCTGCACACATCTGGAAAGTCTGTATGTCACTTTAAATGAAACCGGGAATAAGTGAACATCTGTTCTGCACACATTTGTATAGTCTGTGTGTCACTTTAAATATAACCGCTAATAAGTGAACATCTGTTCTGCACACATTTGTATAGTCTGTGTGTCACTTTAAATATAACCGCTAATAAGTGAACATCTGTTCTGCACACATCTGGAAAGTCTGTATGTCACTTTAAATGAAACCGGGAATAAGTGAACATCTGTTCTGCACACATCTGTATAGTCTGTGTGTCACTTTAAATATAGCCGCTAATAAGTGAACATCTGTTCTGCACACATCTGTATAGTCTGTGTGTCACTTTTAATATAGCCGCTAATAAGTGAACATCTTATCTGCACACATTTGTATAGTCTGTGTGTCACTTTTAATATAGCCGCTAATAACTGAACATCTGTTCTGCACACATCTGGAATGTGTGTGTGAAACTACAGTATAGAGAAGAACAGGTATATGGTTTCGCTCTGCTATAGTTTCAAACCCAGTTTGCAGATGTTTGCAGAACAGTGATATGATATCACTGTTCTGCAAACATCTGCAAACTGGGTTTGAAACTATAGCAGAGGGAAACCATATACCTGTTCTTCTCTATGCTGTAGTTTCACACACACATTCCAGATGTGTGCAGAACAGATGTTCAGTTATTAGCGGCTATATTAAAAGTGACACACAGACTATACAGATGTGTGCAGAACAGATGTTCACTTATTAGCGGCTATATTAAAAGTGACACACAGACTATACAGATGTGTGCAGAACAGATGTTCACTTATTAGCGGCTATATTTAAAGTGATACACAGACTATACAGATGTGTGCAGAACAGATGTTCACTTATTAGCGACTATATTAAAAGTGACACACAGACTATACAGATGTGTGCAGAACAGATGTTCACTTATTCCCAGTTATATTTAAAGTGACACACAGACTATACAGATGTGTGCAGAACAGATGTTCCCTTATTAGCGGCTATTTAAAAGTGACACACAGACTTTAAAGATGTTTGCAGAACAGATGTTCACTTATTCCCGGTTTCCTTTAAAGTGACACACACAGTTTCCAGATGTTTGCAGAACAGTGATATGGGTTATCCCGGCTTATTTATACTTTTTTGACACAGTTTGAAGATGATTTTAGAACAGTTATATGGCTTCTACTGTTAATTAATACTTTTCAGACCCAGTTTGAAGATGATCCACATTCACTTCCATTTTTGCTTTTTTTATGTTTTTATTTTTTAAAAATATTTAAAGTTATTTCCCTGTCCCCATTTCTTTGTAGGGACTTGTCCCACCCTTACCCCCATTTTCCTTCCTTTTGCAGACCTCTAGGACCTTCCTGGACTTTTTTACAGCAATTTTCAGAATTTTCATTAAAATTACCAGAACCCCGGACCCGAACCCGGACTTTTTTTGAAAAGTCCGTGTTCGGGTCCGGGTTCGCTCAACTCTATGCAGAACATCTCATCCTGCATTACTGAACGATCTGATTGTGGACTAGGGAGAGATACTAGTACTGCTGCTTTGAGGGACAGATTGCACACCTCATCCTGCTGCACAGAACGATCTGATTGTGGACTAGGGAGAGATACTAGTACTGGTGCTTTGAGGAACAGATTTCACACCTCATGCTGCTGCACAGAACGATCTGACTGGACTAGGTAGAGTCTGTTGTTTTAAGGGAAAGATTAGTGTTCTAAAATCATCATCACGTTGTACAGGGAAAGGTTCTAGTTGTTGCTTTAAGGGAAAGATTATTCTTCTAAAATCATCATCAAGTTGTACAGGGAAAGGTTCCAGCTGTTGCTTTAAGGGAAAGATTAGTGTTCTAAAATCATCTTCAAAGTGTGTGGGAAAAGCCTATTGCAGGGGCATAGAGCCATATTACTGTTCTAAAATCATCTTCAAAGTGTGTGGGAAAAGCCTGTTTCAGCCACATAAAGCCATATTAGTGTTCTAAAATTATCTTCACAGTGTGTGGGAAAAGCCTGTTTCAGTCGCATAGAGCAATATTAGTGGCACGAATATTACTTCCTGGTTCCCATGAATTATCTTCAGGACCATACCCTTTCCACTTGATGAGATACTGGACCCGATTGCCTCTCTTCCTGCAGTCCAGGATGGCCTCCACCTCAAATTCTTCTTCACCATCTATTAACACTGGTTCAGGTGGGCTGGTCCTTCATCCTGGAAATGGATCAGGCACCGCAGGTTTCAATAGAGAGACATGGAATACTGGATAGATCTTCATGGATTCTGGTAATTCCAACTCATAGGCCACACTGTTGATTTTCTTCTTGACTGGAAATGGACCCACAAATTTTGGTTCCAGTTTCTTTGACAGGCAGGACATCCTGAGGTTTGCTGTGAACAACCAGACCAATTCGCCTGGTTCTAAGACCAATTCTCCCCGTTTCTTCTTGTCAAAAGTTCTCTTATTGTTCTCCAGAGTCTTTGAAATGGTTTCCTGCAAGAGTCTATTGCTTTTGTTAAAAAGTCCACTGTCTCTTGTAAGGCTGGTACTGAACTTTCAGGAAAAATATCAGGAAGAAAGGACGGGTGGAAGCCGTAATTGGCAAAAAACGGGGATTGATTGATGGCAGAGTGTACAGAATTGTTGTACGCAAATTCCGCTAATGGTAGCAATGAAAGCTAATCATCCTGAGAGAAGGAGGAAAAACAATGCAAATATTGCTCCAAGGTCTGATTGGTTCTCTCAGTTTGGCCATTAGTCTGTGGATGATAAGCTGACGAGAAGGAAAGTTTAATCTTCAGGGTCTCACACAAGGCCTTCCAGAACTTAGGTAAACTGCACCCCTCGGTCGGACACGATATTGGTTGAGACCCCATGGAGCCTTACAATCTCCTTGATAAAAGCTTTTGCAGTTTTGGGGGCCAAGGGCGTGCCTTTCATTGGAACGAAATGTGCCATGTTAGTAAATCGGTCGACTATCACAAAGATGCACCCTTCAGATGGGGGTAACTCTACAATAAAATTGACCGAAATCATTCTCCAGGCTCTCTCAGGCACTGGAAGAGGCTTCAACAGACCCCAGGCTTTGGACCTGCTGCTCTTACTTCGGGCACAAATGATACAGGATTTCACGTATCTTCTACAGTCCTCGCCCACCTGTGGCCACCAAAACATGCACTGAAGTAATTCAGAAGTCTTATGGACCCCAAAATGTCCTGCTAGTTCATGGTCATGGCAAAGTCCCAGGACAATGACTCGCACTTCCTCGGGTACAAAGATCTTGTCATCATGCCACAGTAGGCCATCTTTCCATTGCAAGTCCACTCCTGAAGAAGCGGGTTAACCCACTGAGGCCTGTATGATCTGGGACAGCAGATCTTCTTGGAGTAGCAGAAAATTCCCAGCAGACAAGATGTTGTCGGGAGGTGATGGGTCTTCAGATTCATTGTACATGCGGGAAAGCACATTGGGCTTGATATTCTTTGATCCAGGCCTGTATGTGATGCGGAAGGTAAATATCAAAAAGAAAAGTGCCCATCTGGCCTGCTGTGGTTTCAGTCTTTTGGCTGTTCTTAAATATTCAAGATTTTTATGATCTGTATAGATCAAGATTGGATGAGCAGATCCTTCCAACAAATATCGCCATTTCTCCAAGTCGGCTTTAATTGCCAACAGTTCTCGATCACCCACGTCATAATTCCTCTCCGCTGATGATAGCTTGCGGGATAAGAATGCAACAGGGTGCAAAAGAGCCTTGGTGCCCTGTCTTTGGAACAGCACTGCTCCTACTGCTATCTCGGATGCGTCCACCTCCAGGACATATGGCAACGCTGGATCAGGATGCTTGAGCACAGGAGCTGATGTAAATAGGTTATTCAGAGACTTGAAGGCTGCTTGTGCTTCTGTGGACCAGAGGAACCAGGTGTCTTCCTTGGTCAACTGAGTGATGGGAGCGATTATAGCTGAAAAACCTCTGATGAATTTTCGGTAGAAATTAGTGAATCCAATGAAGCGTTGAGCACCTTTGCGATCAGCAGGTGTGGGCCAATCCAGAATAGCAGATATTTTCTGAGGATCCATCTCAATGTCCCCGACTGATATGATAAGTCCCAAAAACTGAATTCTCTGCTGTTCGAACATACACTTCTCTCGTTTGGCATATAGTCCATGTAGCCGCAACTAGCACTCTCTTTACATGGCCGCGGTGCTCCTCTAGGGAAGCCAAAAAGATTAAGATGTCGTCCAAATAGACGATAACAAACAGATCTAGGAAGTCTCTGAAAAAATCATTTATGAAGTGCTGGAAAGTGGCCGGGGTGTTGCATAGTCCAAATGGCATTACCAAATACTCATAATGCCCAAAACGAGTGCGAAAAGGCCGGTTTCCACTCATCACCCTCCCGGATGCGGATCAGGTTGTAGGCACCGTGGAGGTCTAATTTCGTGAATACGACTGCCGTCCCGAGACGTTGGAAGAGTTCAGGAACCAATGCAAGAGGGTAGCGGTTCTTGATGGTAATCTTATTCAGTTCTTGGTAGTCGATGCAGGGTCGCAGGGTATGATCTTTCTTTTCTACGAAGAAGATACCTGCACCAGCTGGAGATGTGGAGGGATGAACCCCTTTCTCAGGTTATCATCAATGTAGGCTTTAAGTGCACAGAGTTCTGATTCAGACAGCGTAAAGGTTCTGCCGAAAGGAACCTCGGCACCAGGCAACAGTTCGATGGGGCAGTCATATGGTCTGTGAACTGGAAGAGTCTCTGCTCCCTTCTTGCTGAATACATCCAGGAAGAAATGGTATACTGTGGGAACAAGCTGGTGGGTCTTGGAGTCCGGGTTGTTGTCCAGGCACAGCAGAGTTGGAGCTTGGTGGGTTTCTTTTGGGAGACAGTTCTTGAAAAAGTATGATGACTGTAATTCAATCCTCCCCATGGCCCAATTGATAAGGGGATTGTGGGCTTGCAGCCAGGGTATGCCAAGGATGACTGGAAACGGGTGAAGTGATAATGTCCAGACGCAACAGTTCCTGATGTTTACCCGAGATAGAGGCAGGCAGAGGAACTGTCTCATGGGTTACTGGCCCGAATTTAATAACTGCCCCATTGGCCAGGTGGACTGCCATTCCTTGGGCTTTGGCTTGAAGCAGAATCTGGTGTTTGGTGGCGAAGGCAGAGTCCATAAAACAACTGCAAGCACCGGAGTCAATAATGGCGGGGACTTGAATATTCCTTCCTGGGAGCTGAAATGAGACAGATAAACTGATGTGAGTAGGGTTGCTGGAAATGGGGGCAAAACTTCAGGTGCAATGGTCAAACATTTATGGAGTTTTGCAGGGCAAGTCCTCACATAATGTCCAGGTTGTCCACAATACAGACAGAGGTTGTGCATCCATCGGCGTTGGCGCTCCTCAGCCGATAGGGACGGCCGAAGGAGTCCCAGTTGCATAGGCTCTGGTGTGTCCAAAGGTGCAGCAGCAGAAGAAGGTGATGTTGAGCTGGTGTAGTTGGGAACCTGGGGTAGCACCCATGTGGGTCTTTGGCCTGCCCCTCTCTCCGATCTTCGTTCCTGAAGATGCTGATCGATTTGTATAGACAGGTTAATAAGGGCGTCTAATGACCGGGGAACACCAACTCAAGCTAGTTCATCCTTTAATGCCTCAGAAAGTCCAAGCGGGAACTGGTAGCACAGAGCAGCATCGTTCCAGTTGGTATCGGAACTCCAACATCTGAATTCAGAGACATAGTCCTCTGCTGCTCTGCATCCCTGCTGTAGGGCGTGCAAGACGGCCTCCGCGGTGGCAGTCTGATGTGGATCCTTGTAAAGCTGGGACATAGCGTGGAAGAATGAGGTCAAATCTGTCAGAGATGCAGCCTTTTGTTCCAGAAGGCGATGAGCCCAGGACTGTGGTTCCCCTTGCAGCAAGGAAATGACAAATCCCACTTTAGTAGCTTCAAGTGAGAAGGGCCGGGGCTGCAAAGTAAAGTAGAGTTCGCAGGCATTGCGGAAGGCTCAGAATTTGCTGCATTCACTGCTGAATTTCTCAGGTGTGGGGACCCTCGGCTCAGGAGGCAGCATAGCCATGGTAGGGGCAGTAGTGGTGCTGGAGGAAGTAGCGGAGGGACTGGTTCCAGGCGTGGAGGATGATGAAAGCTCCAGGACACGTTCCTCCAAACGGGTATAGCCCTCCTGCAAATTCTTGACCGCTTGGGTCAGACCGGCCAGGTGCTGACACAGGTCATCCATCGGAGAGGTCCCCTGCAGTTGCTGAGGACAGCCTCTCTTACAATCCTGATTCAAGAACCCCTGATGTAGCGAACAGAAGGTTCAAGAGTGCAGAATGGCATGAGTGCTTGACAGGATGCTGGTGCGATGGTCACAGGCAGGGCTGGGAGTGCAGCTTGATGGAGCAGTGATGAAACTCCAGGAACAGCTGACGATAGCTCCGTCCGGCTTGACCAAGCAGGTGATGCTGGATGAGAAGGCCAGGGATGGACCGGATCAGACAGCAGACAGGCAGATCAGGAACTGAGGAGCAGGCAGGAGAGTGGTCAGACACAGGCTGGGTCATCAACGGGCAGGCAGCGTGGTACCAAGGAGCAGACAAGCGGATCGTCAGGAATAGCCAGAGGTCAGGGCAGGCGGATAGCAGAGGTGTCAGGATCAAGCCAAGAAGTCAGGGAAACCGGTACAGCGGGTAGCAGGAATCACAGGAACGTTGTAGACCGAACGGCATTGAACTCATGTCACTGTTCAGTTTAAATAGTCCCATTGGGCCAAGAACGGTTACAAACGGGGATGCGTGCCTCCCGGTCGCGCGTGCGCACGAACGTTCGTACCGGGCATACATTCGTGTCTGTGCACAACATCCCTTTTCACGGGCACACGGGTTCTACGTCTTTCCTGATAGCACTACATTGTGGCCTCATCATACAGACTGGCTCCCCAAACCATTGCTTACAAAACAACAAGCCAGGAAAATACCCCCCAAATGACCCCTTTTGGGAAAGTAGAAATTCAAAGGTATTTAGTAAGAGGCATGGTGAATTTTTTGAAGTTGTAATTTTTTCCCACAATTCTTTGCAAAATGAAGATTTTTTTTTCACAAAATGGTCATTGTAACAGGTTATTTCTCACACACAGCATATGCATACCCCAAATTACACCCTAAAACAAATTCTTCTGCTCCTCCTGAGTATGGCGATATCACATGTCTGAGACTTTTTCATGTCCTGGCCACATACAGAGGCTCAACATGCAGGGAGCGCCGTCAGGTATTCTAGGGACATAAATTACACATCTAATGTCATGACGATCTATCACATTTTTGAAGGCCCCGGAGCACCAGGACAAGGAAATTTCCCACAAAATGACCCCATTCTGGAAAGAAAACACCCCAATGAATAATCATTGAGGCATAATGAGTCTTTTGAATGGTACATTTTTGTTCCAGTAGTTTTTGGAAAATGTGGGAAAAAAATGAAAACGCATTTTTTTTTACACAAAGTTGTCCATTTATAAGCTATTTCCAACACATAGCATGTACATAGCAAAAATTACACCCCAAAATACATTCTGCTATTCCTCCTGAGTATGGCGACACCACGTGTGTGAGACTTTTACACAGCCTGACCACATACTGAGGCCCAACATTGAACTAGCACCTTTAGGCGTTCTACAAGCAAAAATTACACATCTAATTTCTCAACACCCTATTACACTTTTGAAGGTCCTGGAGCACCAGGACAATGGAATTGCCCACAAAATGACCCCATTTTGGAAAGAAAACACCCCAACGTATAATCTATGAGGCATAATGAGTCTTTTGAATGGTTCATTTTTTTCCAGAAGTTTTTGGAAAATGTGGAAAAAAATGAAAACGCTTTTATTTTTACACTTTTTATTTTTATTGTCCATTTATATGATATTTCCAACACATAGCATGTACATAGCAAAAATGACACCCCAAAATACATTCTACTACTCCCCCCGAGTATGGCGATACCACATGTGTGAGACTTTTACAGGTGATGTTTATGGGTGTGACGGTCACTGACAGGTGATTGGCGATGGGCACTGATGGGTGACTGGCGGTGGTCACTGATGGGTGACTGGCTGTGGTCACTGATGGGTGATGGGTGTCTGGTGGTGGTCACTGATGGGTGAGGGTGTCTGGTGGTGGTCACTGATGGGTGATAGGTGACTGGCCGTGGTCACTGATGGGTGATGGGTGACTGGCGGTGGTCACTGATAGGTGACGGATCTCTGGTGGTGGTCACTGATGGGTGACGGGTGTCTGGTGGTGGTCACTGATGGGTGACGGGTGACTGGTGGTGGTCACTGATGGGTGAATGGTGGTGATCACTGATGGGTGATGGGTGTCTAGTGGTGGTCATTGATGGGTGACTGGTGGAGGTCACTGATGGGTGACGGGTGACTGGCGGTGGTCACTGATGGGTCATGGGTGACTGGCGGTGGTAACTGATGGGTGCCGGGTGTGTAGTGGTGGTGATCACTGATGGGTGACTGCTGACTGGCAGAGGTCACTGATGGGTGACTGGTGGTGGTCACTGATGGGTGACTGGCGGTGGTCACTGATGGGTGCCGCGTGTCTGGTGGTGGTCACTGATGGGTGACGCGTGTCTGGCGGTGGTCACTAATGGGCAACCGGTGTCTGGTGGTGATCATTAATGCATGACGGGTGACTGGCGGTGGTCACAGATGCGTGACAGGTGACTGGCGGTGGTCACAGATGTGTGACGGGTGACAGGTGACTGGTGGTGGTCACTGATGGGTGACGGGTGACAAGTGACTGGCAGTGGTCAATGAAGGGTAACGGGTGACTGGCGGTGGTCACTGATGGGTGACGGGTGACTGGCGGTGGTCACTGATGGGTGACGGGTGGTGGTCAGTGATGGGTGATTGGCGGTGGTCAGTGATGGGTGACGGGTGGCTGGCGGTGGTCACTGACAGGTGACGGGTGACATGCCACGGTCACTGACGGGTGACGGGTGACAGGTGCTCTTTATGATGACAGTCTGATGACAGGTACACTTTATGATGACAGGTACCCTTTATGATGACAGGTACCCTTTATGGGGGCAGATGGGGTGACTGTTGGGGTGACAGGTGCATTGGGGGCAGGGGGGATGTGTCAGTGTGTTTTTACTTTACAGATCAGTAACTCACTGATCTCAGCTCTTCTCTCCTCACACTGGACACTGTGTGAGGAGAGAAGAGCTGGTAACAGTGAGTTTACATTGGATGTGATCGGCAGTGAAGTAGATCACAGCCGATCACAAGGTAACAGCCGCTGGCCGGCGGCTGATACCAGTGTCAATGACAGGCAGTGTTCCCCAGGAATGCGCCGCCACCGACGCGCAGCGCACTCCCGATCGCGCGCATGTGCCGTGCGAATGGCGGACGTGCCATTTGTGATCGGCCGTGACTTTGTCACGGCCGATCACATTGTGGACAGCCATAACCAATGGCTGTTCACCCCTGTCGGTGAAGCGGTGTGTCCTGGGGACACGCCGACACCGACAGAGCCGGGATGCGCGCGCCCGATCGCGCGCAATCCCGGCTTAAAGGGAGGACGTCATATGACGTCCACCCAGAACAATAGCAGGTCCGCCCCGCCGTCATTTGATGGTGGGCGGACCTGAGGCGGTTAAAAAAAATTTGATCACTTTTATTCCTATTACAAGGAATGTAAACATCCCTTGTAATAGGAATAGTGCATGACAGGTACTCTTTTTGGAGAGATATGGGGTCAATAAGACCCCACATCTCTCCTCTAGGCTGGAAAGACCAAGATCAGAAAAAAACGAGCAATCTCGGCTTTTCCAGCATTGTTTACATCCAGCCGGCCGGACATAACGTCATACGTTGCGCCCAGACCTCCGAGGCACATAGAGATGATTGGTGACAATCTGGTTGGCAGTGAGCTCTATGGTCAACAACCACCAGCAACTGATCGGTTCCCCAGGCCGCCAATGGCACAAGCAGGCCCGGAGAAGAACCGGATGGTGGTGGGGGGACGCCCCCGACTGCCTGTAAGAACGATCAAGCAGCTGAACTTCCACTATGATTGTTCTTACGGTGCACAGAAATGCCAGTGGAAAAAAACGATATCTGAATGGTGCCTGTAGCTGCTGGCACCATTCAGATATCCCCACTCAAAGATTGTGACGTCACATGACGTGACACCGGGGAGAAGTAGTTCATTAGTAAATTGCTGCACTAGCTGTAGATGTAGAGCCAAGCTGGATATTGCAAAAGACATATAGAGAAGAAATCTGTCACAGCCATTGGAATGGGGGGGTGACATCACTGGCTGTTAATGACTTGATGGTGCCTGCACCCACTACCAACCTTAAAGTGGAGTTCCACCCAAAAGTGGGACTTCCGCTGATCGGTTTCCTCCCCCCCAGGTGTAACATTTTGGCACCTTTTGGGGGGGAGGGGGAAGATCACACCTGTCTTTGACAGGTGTCCTTTTCCACACATCTGGGAGCTTGGGCCCATGGCCGTTGGCCAAGGCCATCAGCAGCCAGGCTCCATCCTCCTCCCTCCTCCTTCTCCCCCACCGCCAATGGGAAAGCGCAGTGATGATTCGTGCATGCGCAGTAGGGACCCGGTCGTGAAGGCTAACAGTTACATATCCGGGTTCCCTTACCCTTGATGGATCGGAGGCGGTGCCGACATCACTGGACCCAAGGACAAGTAAGTGTCCTAAAGTTAAAGGTCAGCAGCTACTGTATGTGTAGCTGCTGACTTTTATGGTACAAACAGGGATCCATCTGATCCGATAGATGCATTGAGCAGTAATAGGGCACAACGTAAGAAACAACAGAGTCAGAGAGGCAAAGTGCCACAAAACAGTGAGCAGTGCACAGAGAAGGTTCAATGGATCTCCCTGTAATAAATTCGGGGTAAGAAAAAGAAAAAAAGAACTTGGTTAACATGTGGGAGTAGGTGAAGGTAAGGAGAAGGGGCTGGGAGTATTCCGCCTGGAGTTGTAAGAGGATGTAGGAGGTGGTTACCAAGAGCAGAGCGTATATCGAAGGGTTAGCAGATAGAGACGATGTCCAAATAGATAATCGTATACCTAAGTCCTCTGATATCTGAAAAAGTCATGTATAGTCTCAAATTCCTCCTGGGAGACGGTGGCAGTGATAAAGGGCGTCCATTTGCGAAAGAATAAGTCAGAGTGTCTGGGGTTTGTGAGGTCGGTGTTGAGTTTATCCTTGTAGAATAGTGAGATCATCTCTTTTTTGATCTGAGGAATGGAGGGGCTCATAGTAGAGGTCCATTGTTTGAGAATGACTCGGCGGGCCACAAGGAGGCAGGTGAGTGTCCAATTCTTGAGCTGAGGGTCAACGGGATTGGGTTGGGGGGAACGTAATATAAGCTGTTTGTCCCAGTGACCGAAAATTAGGAGTAGAGGGTCCCTTGGAAGGTTAAGCTGGGTTATGCTCTTGATGAAGATTATGACCTGGTTCCAGAAGGCGGTTATGAAAGAGCATGACCAGAAACGATGGTGCAAAGAAGGCCTAGGATGGTTGCAGAGAGGGCACAGAGATGCAGAGGGGTTGGCCTTGTCCATAATAAAAGGGATGAAAGCCCGGTGTATAATTTTGAGTTGCGTCTCCCTCCATATTTCATTGGAAGTGATTTGGAGCGTTTTCTTGTATCCAAGCATTATTTTATCAGTGAGGTCTGGATCTGTGAAGTGTTTACTCCAGTGGTCGACAGAGGTCGTAACGGTCTGAAGAAGGGATTGCATCATAAGAGGTTTGTAAATGCTCTATATGGTATAGGAGCCAGTTTGTATAAGGCTGTCTATTATGGTTCTGCGGAATCGTTTGTGTGGCTCTGGGCAGGATGCCCGGAGAAAGCTAAGACATTGCCAGTAGTGAAATATGTGGAACTTGGGAAAAGAGGCCCGTAGGACGGGTCTCGGTGTGTTTGCTAAGGCGTCTTGGTATTATCTGTCGGAATATGTTTGACCGAGGATATGGTATATCTCGTAAATGTTTGGAGAATACTACGTTAGGGAAGAAGTCTGGCAATGCTGGAGACAGCTGGTGACCTCATTTGTGAAGTGTCTAGGTCTGGAGTGACTATTTTATTACGAACCTATGTTCTTTTGCGAGGTTTAGTGAAGGTTACTTTATACCTCCCTCTGCGTTGAGTTTTAATATGTGGCCCGAAAGTAGGGAAAATAATACCTGTTCCGGTTGGGGAGACGTAGAGACACGGGAGAGACGTTGGTAGGATCCGGAAGAAACGTGGTAGCAAAGA
>BLSH010354001.1:116503-133427 GCA_018402905.1 Glandirana rugosa | reverse complement strand
GGAGGAAGTGAGACGCCCAGCATGGTGGAGGCCAGCTGGAATACTTTGACCCACAGAGCAGTTACCACCGGGCATGTCCACCAGATATGAAAATATGTTCCTGGCTCCTGGCATCCCCTAAAGCAATTATGTTGGTAACCCGGGACAAATTTAGCTATTCTAGCAGGAACTAGGTACCATCTAGACAAGACCTTATAGTTAGTTTCAAATGCCAGGACACTGGGGGAGGATGATTTAGTGACGGCCCAAATGCTGTTCCATTCTGATTGCTCTATTTCCCGTCCCAGATCTTCCTCCCATTTTTTAGTGTATGGGGGCCTAACTTGGCTAGAGACTGTGATCATATGTGTATATAGGGAGGAAATAATTCCTCTGGCATGTGGGTCTTTTTTACAGAATGCTTCGAAGGGAGATAGATAAGATAACTGGGTCTCGTTTTGGAGTGAATGGGTGAAGAAGTGCTTGATTTGGAGGTATCTAAACCGTTCTGTCGAGGGGAGGTGGAAGGATGTTGAGAGGTCAGAAAAAGAGCGAAAGGATCTATGGTCTACGAGATGATGCAGCCGGAACAGTCCAGCTGTGGTCCAAGTCCTAAAACTATCAGGCCCTAAAACTATCAGGCTGGGCAATATAAGCATTTTAAATGCGGCCAAACGTCCCGTCCACGACAGTTCCGTTTTGGCTAAGTCTTGTAGTTTGGGCTCTAAGTCGCGTAAGAACATAGTGTAGTTTGCTTCGGCTAATTTGGATGTGTGGGGGGTGAGGGTGATCCCCAAATATTTTATGACCCCCTCACTTCAAATATATGGGAACCTTGATCTCAACTCTTCTTTAGTGTCTTTATCAAGGCATATGCTTATTATATAAGATTTACTTTCATTTACCTTATAATACGATATCTTATTGAACATTTGTAAGACATTGTGCACCTCTGCTAGGGAAGACCGAACCTCAGTAAGAACCAATATAACATCATCTGCAAATAAGCTTATCAGGTGTGTAGATGAGGGAGTTGGAAAACCCTTAATTTGAGGATGTGTTCTGATGTAAATTGCCAGTGGTTCAATCAATAGGTTGAATATTAGGGGTGACAATGGGCACCCCTGTCTAGTGCCATTGGATATTTGAAAAGGCGCCGATAGGGTGCCATTCGTGTAAACTCAGGCGGATGGATTCGAATATAGAGCCAATATTGCTGTGAGGATATGGCCTGTGAACCCAAAGGACTCCAGTGTCTTGGTTAAGTATAGCCAATGGATTCTATCAAAAGCCTTCTCTGCATCTAATGCGAGAAGCAGAGAAGGCTTCTCTTGGGTCTCAGCTAAATGAATTATGTTTATTAGTCTGCGCGTAGCATCTGATGTTTGTCTTGATTTAGTAAATCTGATTTGGTCAGGGTGTATGAGCAAGGGCATAATGTCAATTAGACGTAAGGCTATGATTTTTGCATATAATTTTACATCGATATTTAGTAACGAGATCGGTCCGAAGTTCATAGGTGAGGTTGGGTCCTTCCCCGGCTTGGGTAAAGTTACAATAAGTGCTTCCAACATTTCATGTGGGAATGAGGAAGAGGCAGCTGCAGTATTGAATATATTGTGTAGGTGAGGTGCTAATATTTCTTTGAATTCTCTGTAGTGCTCTCCTCCAAATCCGTCAGGGCCTGGGGACTTATTAAGTGGTAATGATTCTATGGCTAATGATATCTCTTGTGTTGTGAATGGTTGGTTTAGTGCTTGCAATTGTTTCTCTGTGAGTTTGGGGATGTCTAGTGAGGATAATAATTTATTAACCAGCTCTGGTGTGGGCTGGTGTGTGGTCTCATCATTTTTTAAGTTATAGAGTGTACCATAATAATGGCTAAAGTCGTCCGCTATTTTTTGAGGGTGGTATTCCTTTTGTTTGGTACTGGGGTGAATGATAAATAGTATTTTAGATTTATACCTGTGACCTTTGATTTTGTGTGCTAAAATTTTTCCCGCTTTATTACCGTTGGCGTAGTATGTAATTTTAAGACGTTTATTATATTTCTCAAAGCTGTCCAATAGGGACAGTCTGAGTTTGTGGCGGAGATGGGATATTCTTTTACATAGGTCATCGTTTGGTTTGGCTTTGTTTAGGGTTTCTAACTTTTGTAGTTCCCCCTGTAATCATTTTAAGGTGCTGCTGCCTCTGCCTCTTATCCCTTGCATCCAATTGTATCAGAACACCCCTTATAAATGCCTTGTGGGCGTTCCACAGTGTGAACGGGCTCTGTACCGACAAAAGGTTGTCAGCAAAGAACTCGTTCAGACGAGTCTTTAATACATCGCTATGTTTTTTCTGTTGCAGTATATAAGTATTCAGTCTCCATACTGTATTGAATGATGGAACCGCTGTATCCTCAATAGTCAGAGTCATGGAAGCATGGTCCGACCATGTTATGGTGTTGATTGAGGATCCCTTGGTTTTGGTGAGGGTATGTTGATCAACTAGGAATAGGTCGATTCTGGTATAGGTGCGGTGAGGTGGGGAGTAAAAGGTGTAGTCTCTCTCTTCCGCATGAAGACAACGGCAAGCGTCGAAGAGAGAATGTTGATATAGAGCTGGTTGCAATGTGGGGACATATCTTTTTGACTTAGAAGTGGAGTCTAGGGATGGTTTCCGGTGTGATGGTATAGTCTCCACACATAACTAAGTGTCCTTTTTGATGGCAACAAACTTTCGTCATTAGTTTGTTGAAGAAATGTATCTGGTGTTGATTAGGTAAACATGAGTTGACCAAGGTGTACATCACTGAGTTTAGATCACAGATTAGAATTAGGTACCGTCCTTGTGCAACCACTTCATGTAGGGTAAATGCTACTGAGCCTCTTATTGCTGTCATGACACCTTTCGTTTTATTATCCGCGTTGGCCACAAATATGTTGGGAAAATTCCTATGGGTGCATATTGGTGGGGAAGTTTTGCAAAAGTGCATTTCTTGCGTACAAATTATATCACATTTCTGTTGTAATGCTTCTCTTCATAATTATTTCCTTTTGGCAGGGTGGTTTAGGCCCTTGGCATTAATTGACAAAATTGTAATTCTTATTTTTTTGTTTTGTGTAGATGATGTAGTAATGAACGTTGGTTCCATAGATGGGACCAAGGCTCCCTCTAGTGACACAGTTGTGTATTGCATGATAATTCTCAGTTTTGTTTTATGTATGTTGCTGGTACTCACTGTAGATGAGTTGAGGTTCGTGCCGAGGACTGTGGATTCTGCATGTGATAGTAGTTCTTGTAGTCTGAAAATGGAGTTCTTGTTATTTCCGATACGTATCTCAGGTTCCTTCTGATCATCTCTAACAGTGGACAGTAAAAAGAAAACAGAAACGGAAAGACAGAACAGTCATTGTACCCTTGGTAAGAAGGGATTAACATAGGTGGCAACGCACCATAAAGGTAAGAGGGTAATTGAAGCAGCTTTGAGCTGCAAAGTTGTGGGGGGGTTAAGTTCGCATTCTTAGCTCATAGGACAGGGACACAATTGTGTTTAGGTATGCCCAGGTAGACACATTTGTGAGATTTGGCATTTTTTGCAGTGACCGATTTCCATTCTTGCGAGTTTTGTTGTGGAGGTGTAGGGGTGGTGTGGTCCTCTGGGGGATCCACAATGATACCCCAATTTTTTAACCGGGATAATCCTTTTTCTAGCGAATTAATGATGTACGCCCGTCCATCTTTAGTGACTGTGAGTTTAGAGGGTTATCCCCAGCGATAGATCAGTTTATGATTCCTTAACGCTTTGGTCACCGTATTCAGATTTTTCTGCTTTTGCAACGTGTATTGTGAAAGGTCGGCATAAAATTCCTGATAGTCCTGATATTGTTGGGGTATCAGGTCTTTTTTCCTCATAACAGATATAAGGCTTTCTTTGATGTGATAATAATGTAGATGCAGGATTACGTCTCTTGGAATCTGATCTGGGAGATGTGATGATTTTGGCAGTCTATGTATGTGATCTGTGGTGACATCTAGGTCAGAGAGATCTGGCATAATTGCTTTAAACAGGGAGGTGGCATAAGTGCGTAGTTCAGATTGGGGAACCGTTTCAGTTATCCCCCTAATTTTTAAATTATTCTGTCTCCCGTGGTCCTCTATGTCCGCCAATTTGGCTTTAATCCACTCCATTTCTCTTTCCTTTTCATCATGTGCATCTACTAAATCATTTATTGTGGATGCATATTCCCCCATCTTTTCCTCTATGTGCTCTACTCTGGTTTCAACTTTTTGTATGTCCTGATTAAATTTGTGCATACATGACACTATATCGGTGTGTATTGTGCTTCTCAGTGAAAGCATTTCTTTTAAAACTGTGTCTAGTACAAGCAGATTTTGTGTGGGGAATGTCTCTATTGATTTAAGCATGTCTCTAGTGTCATCCCCGGAATCTGCAGCCATGCTCAAAGACGGGCTGCATCAACTCCCATCCAGCCTGATATTTGATTTGGCCGGACTGCAGGATGATGGGGTGGATGGGCAGGGGTGCCGCCCATCTAATGCCTCATCATTATCCGCTTGTAGGGCCTTGTGATTTGAGTTATTACGCTGCGCCGAGGCCGGGGACGAGTAGCCCTCGACGCCATCTTGACTACCTCCTGTGCGTCCTGGGGAGAAGAAGTCTGTCAATCTGTGTGGCTTCTTCTCGTCCTTCCTCCATTTGGACATCTCTCGGTCGATTCCTGGCTTTAGTGGGGTCTGTGTCGGGCGGTTTATGCCTCCGTGGGCCGTTGCTGTGTGCCGCTAGGTCCCTGGGATGTCGGAGCTCCGGAGCTATGCCACCGTCCGGCTCGACATCAGACCACGCCCCTTTTTTCCCCATTTTTCATTAGATATGTATTTAAGCAAAAAGCAAAAAACAGATTGTTTTTTTTTTTTTTAAATTCTGTGTTTTTTGTTTATATAATAAAACATGAAAAACCCAGTGATGATTAAATACAATCACAATAAGGCTCTATTTGTGTGAAAAAAATGATCTAAATTTTATTTGGGTACAGTGTTGCATGACCAGGCAATTGCCAGTTTAAGTAGCACAGTGCCAAATAGCAAAAAATGCCCTGGTTAATATCTCTTTTGTTTGTTTTCATTCCTGTTGTACTAGTAACATCAGTTAGTGTAATTTTAAAAGATTATAGAATAACACGTATATTTTTCTTACAGAGAACAAACAAAAACCCTCAAAAATGGGACTATTATGGGCACAAAAGCAAAAACATCTGTATATAAAAAAAAATACAAATTTTATTGAGTGTACAAATTACACAAAGTATTAAAATTGCCAAACAATGACGTTAAAACAGAATATGATGTATTGCATACAGTTTTATAACCTGGTTATGTACAAGACCTAATGCATTTCGGTGCTGGTCACCTTCGTCAGAGGTATAGCTTGCAACATAACAACTCGGTATAATCTTAAAGAGAAGAAAACATGAGGTTAGAAACATCATGCAAACTGGTTAGTATGGACTCCATGAATGTATTAAATTTCCATTTTTTGACCTATCAAAAGACCAACATTACTCAAAGAAAATATCAAAAGATATCACTAAAGATACATTTAATTTGCAATCTTGGCTTAGTCCCACAGCAGCTTGACTGGCCCCCAACCAGACCACAATATGTTTATCGCAAAAGCTCACGGCTTCACCCCAAGAAGGAGGAGGAAGGACATAAGGGAAGAGATCCCTGTAAATAGTAGAAGTAAAGTAAAAGTAAAAATAAAAAAGGAATATCTTAATATAACAAATTATTTTATAATTATTATATAATTTTTATTTTTGTATGGAACATTAAACCATACTCTATTTATTAGGCGTAGAGGTACCTTTAAATTAATGCCAAATGTATACTGATTGATGTGCAGGACTAAGGCGTGGAAACGTCAAGGAGCAAATTAATTTTCTTTATGCCAAAAACAAGCATATGCAGAGCATTCTATTCATGACAACAAAGACAAAAAAGGGGAAAAAACGAAAAAAAGAAAAGAAACGCAGGTGTCAAATGTATACAAAAAGATGTTAAAAAACATCCAACGCTTAAAGAGAAGTTTTTTGTTACCTACCAGTGGATTTTTCCGGTGGCAACCATTAATATATCATATGCCTGAAACGGTTGCAAAGGGACCCCCACATACCAACACTGCTGCAATGTGAAAACATAAAGCAGCAATGATTAAGTAGTAAGGGAACCCCTTCCAATTGTGGCCAGATAAGGCGTCTATGAGAATATGCGGGTTACCTTTCACCAGGAGGAGAACGCTCCGAACACCACGCCGCCGCCCGTCCTGCACCTCAATGCCAAGGTGAAGTAATTGGGACATTTTATACAGCTGTGTGATCAGCTGATGATTGTGTCCGAGCCGAAAATCAGCTTTGGAGACAGCTCTGTCCCTCCCCTCATAGATGAGACCAATTAGAGCTTCCAGCCGGATGAGGGGGGGCGTCATCTGTCGCAGCGGAGATGACGCCGCTGGTCATCTAGCTGCCAACGCAGCATCCTCCATGGAACGCATTTTTTTCAATTTATTGGTGTCTATAGATCTCAAAGAAAAAAAAATAATAATTGCAAAAGCATTATTGTCAAAATAAAGTTGTTGTTTACAAAATAAATGTGTGTATTACTTTGTTATTTTAAGTAATGACAAAGTTATCACCAAATAAACAGGTTCATAATGGAAATGTAAAAACTGATCTGATCCATAAGGGGTATGCAGGTACGAGAGCAGTAGCAGCACATAAAGCACATATAAATCAATATATAAAGCAATAGATGGCAACAAAATGTACTAGAAACAACTATTATTCTTATGAAATGCATCAAATATTTTGGTATATTAACGCTCAGTAATACAATTTCAACACTAATTAATGTTTTGTGCTTTATTCTTTAATATTGCTTAGTACAAGTTTGTTTCAAAAGCTATTTGCTTGTCAAATTTTCTGCAATGTTTACTTTCCATACTATTAAATGTCATGTGGTAAAAGATGTATCCGTGTTTCCAAGAAAGAAGATGTAAGACTAACCACTGTAAATAGTGGTGCAGCGTGAAATTGTGGCTTCATCCATTAATAGATAATAATCTAGCTTTCATCAAATAGCAATGGTTTCTTCCTACATCCTTAAAAATCCCCAAAAATGACAGACAACTCAAAAGGAAACACTAATTTCTTTATATGTAACTAATTTTTCAAAAATATATATTTTTAAAATGTTATTGAAGTATCTTAATGCTTGTTGTAATACCCAAGCCTGTGCTCTTTGTCTCAAATAAATTTTGACCTAGTCTTACTATTAAAAATGTTCCTACTGCTGGTAAAATGTTATGACTGTATCATCTGCTGTCTTTAAATTCTTTTAGTAAAACATGTGCCTTTGCTCTTTTTCTCTAGTACATTTCAGCCAATTCTCCCTCATCAAAAATGCCCCACTACTGGTCAATTTTACACTGCTGTATCTTCTAAGGCCCCCATTTTCTTAATGAGAGGTTGATCAAAATTGACCAGTGGCAGGGTAGTTTTACATCAGTGAGAAAAGGGACAGCCACATCCAACTACTGATCATTTTCTATCAGCTGGTTTGAGAAGGCCTATTTCCATTTGAGGAAAAAAGCATGTGCTGCTGTGACCTAAAAAAGCCATTTTTGGCCCAAGATGATTGTAAAAGAAGAAAATCAATTCCACAGCCTAATTTGTGCTGCCAATATATATTGTTGCTGAGACTGTTGAAAATCATGCAGTTCCATAATACCACACACAGTTTTAAAGTGTAACTCCCCTTTTGTTAAGAAAAAAACATTGCAAGGGTTATAACAACCGTTGCTGCAGATTCCTACCTTTTGTTATTCTGAAGAAATCCCTGTTTGTTCCTCTCTTCCTCTGTTCAGAGTGGGTCCAATGGGAGTGGTTTAATAATTATCAGTCAGCTATCACAGCTGCAGAGCACAATGAGGAAATCTGCTGAGCCTGCAACCCTTTAGACATGTTCCTCTATTGGGAGTATCTCACTAAAAATTACATTTTTGTTGCAGGGGATGCCTGAAATCTGACTGGTATCTTAGGCAGACTTCTGGGAAAATCAGTGAGCCAATCACACAAGCAGGAAATGATGTTTCTGAGGAGTGGCCAGTACACATTCGGTGTACAGAACAACTCCAGGTAGCCATATTGTATTGCATTTATAGAAAATGACAGTGGCTGCAGATTGAAAAGGAAAGGTAATTTTTTAAGACCAGTCAGTTGCAATATGACATGTATTGCAATTGTATACACTATATTATTTTTTATTTATTAGTTATTTTTTCCCCACAAAAGAGGAGTTACTCTTCTAGTTATCCTCCTAGCATGTTATTTAAAAGATTTATATAATTTCAATGTTTCCCTCAAAGCTATATGAAAGACCCACTTCCTACTATATGGTATTTTAAGAATTGTTTTTGCATTACTACATGTTCCCCATAACAGTACCCAGTTTCACATACTTTCTTTCGCATTTGTTTGCCTAATAGCCCTAAAATTGGCCAGAATTTACCAAAAGACAAACCCCCTATGTAGACGTCTTTGGTATTTAACAATTGGCATTCAGGTTCATTTTGGACAAGATTTGCTCAACCTTTGGCAAATCGAACCTGGGCAGATTCACCCATCACTATCTTGTAAACTCCTTGGCAAATTCCAGTTGTTCCTTGCATAGATTCATTAAGTAATTATAACCATGTTTACTTTAATATTGTTTATTGTTGTTTCATCTCCACCGTCCTAAGTACACTCTGCTTCATCTCTACAAAATATATGAATACAAGGTGAAGCATGTTTGTAGAATGTTGCAGTTTTAAGGTATTATGATCCACTGCAAAAAACACCTGCCTATTCTTGTTCTAAGGGTATTATTTTTGTGATTAATTACTTTAATATTGGGATACTAAAATATATAACTTCATAACACCATCAGGATGCCAATTTGAATATGTACCTCCTAAAGCTATGCGTCTTGAAAAATATAAGAAGAATCTTTCAAGAAAAAATGCTTATAGTAATAAAGATGACACTTAAAGTCTATTCAACTTTTTATTATTGCTTTTACTTTTCACCTATTTGTTCATACAGTGGAGCTTTGAGAATGCATTAGCTGCAAGCTTATCTGCCTCCCTACAGTTCACTTAACAATACATTTTCATTACCAGGAGTCATCAGTGTTCAGCAGACGGTGTTAACAAACTGATGCCACTGAGCAAGTCTTCCAGTTGAAAAAAAATCTGCAGCCATGAGAAGAATCACAAAACTTACATGAAATACTTACTGTAACTAAGAATGCATTTTTGATCAATATTTTTATTTGTGTAAATATAGATTTTATTGTACAACACAGATTCACAATCTGACAAAGGAAATATACAGATATAGCATGTTAGTAAAAATGCTATATTCTGTTTTAGAAGAAAAAATTGCAGTTGCACTTTTTCCACTAAATTCACTTCCTAAGTAAGATAGGAGAGTGTTATAATGGCATAACAAATTATATATCTAGACTTGAACTACTCTGTAAGAATTCCATTATGAAGTCATTGTCTTTTTTCTATTTAGTGTCAAATTCACTTGTTTATGTTGGACAAATGCACTTCAAAATTAAATATTTTACAGATTTACCAATTCATGCTATAATTTACATCAAGGGAACAGATACTCGAGGCTGTTGAACATCAGATTAAATTGCTTTACTGGTAAAATGTAAGTTATAAAGAAACTGTTTATGTTAGCATTTATATGTTTTACTCATAACAAGGTTTAGTATTATAACTCTATTAAGCAAGATTGTTAGTAGCATCATAAATAAAATGGTGTACACTTTAAGGAGCAATAATAAAAAGGAAATACATGAGCTACTGTTCCCTAACTTTTTCTGAAAATACTGGTTTGCTGGCTAAGGTGATTGTTTTTCTTTAATAATTAGATATTCAGTGTTGCAGAATGAGGCTAAAACCAACAAAGTTGTAAATCTCAATGCACATAACTAATAACCAAGTAATTGTCTAAAAAGTGGTGATTTTGGTGCAGGGCGTGGCCGGCCGAGCTCTAGCATGGGCGCATAGCTCGTGAGCTCCGTCTGACCACTGAGGGAAAAGTCACCAGGAGCCGTGGAGCCAGTGTGAAAGACTGCCAGAATGGCTAGTCCTGTTCCTACAACACCCAGGAAGGGCACCGTGATGTCTAAGCGCAGGAATAAACCTGTGCAACCGCTCAAAATCCCAGAGTACTTTGCCTCCGTCCCGAGAGGCCTTCAACAAGATGGCAGCAGTGCCAGCTTGGAGCAGCAAGCAGGGACAGCAGCAGTGCAGGCATCTGGGAGAGGATTGCAACTGACAGGTAACCAGCATTAGGGCATCCACAGGGACCTGCACACAGACGGTACCAGTCCCACCCTACAGAGCCCAGCTAAATCTAAACCCCGCAGGGACTCTCCACCCAGGCAGGAGGAAGGAGCGAGTATGGAGGTAGGGGGGCCACAGGCCTACAGTGGGGACAGACTGAGCAGCAAGGACGACCCTATAGCGGTCTTTCCTATGACAGGCCAGCCTGTGTCAGACATAATGTTGAAGGATATGCTGATATCCCTGAGGGCATCCCTGGCAGCTGACTTGGTGGGCAATATCCAACAATGTCATAAGGAAGTACTAGCATTGGGGAACAGAGTGAACACAATGGAAGACAGGTTGAGTGACTACATTGCTCCCTTTAACTCACTTGTGGACACTCACAATGCACACATGGAAGAAATATCATGGCTAAAGGACAAAATAGCTGATTTAGAGGGCAGAAGGAACAATGTTAAAATAAGGGGGATACCGGAATCAGCCCCCCCCCCCCAGCAACTGCATCAGTTTGCCCTGACTCTGTTCTCTACAATGGCTCTGGATCTGACCTAATAATTGACAGGATCCACAGGGTACCAAAACCCTCATTCCTGCCTGCTGAGACTACCAAAGATGTTCTCCTAAGAGTGGATTTTTTTTCATATAAAAGAACAATTGCTGGCTAACTTCAGGAAAGCTGGAAGCCTACCTGAACAATACTCCACATTTCAACTGCTCTCTGACCTTTCCAAGCACACCCTGCAACTCAGACATAATCTAGCGACCATCACAAAGGTGCTTAGAAACCATGCCATCCCCCACAAATGGAGACATCCTGCCACTCTATCTATCATGTATAATGGGGTCAACAGCTTGGTCTCCTCTCTAGAGGAAGGCCTGTCAGCCCTACACGAGTGGAGTATACTCCCTGACCTGCCACAATCTGCCCAGGGCATTCACCACTTGCCCCAATCCAAAGACGACTGGCGAGTAGTATCCAAGAAAAAATCCTCCAGGAACCGTAATAAAGGCGGCTCCGGCTCTATCCAACATCCCTCTAAGAAATATCATTCCCCCCCAGGTCACCAATTGGAATGTTTTCCGTTAGACACTCCTGCTTTATCTGGCAAATCCAGATTTGCACCAGGAGTGGACACCAGATCCTTTTGTTTTTATTTTGCATATGTTATTTGCTGCAAGTTCGGTTCAAGTCCTTTACAATGTTCCTAACCTTCTCTTCTTCTACTCGGTACATGACATGGAGTGTCAAGTCCATAAAGACCCCACCTTCTAAGCTCTTCGACTGGCTCCCACCAGGATCTGATCCAGACATTACCGCTGGGACATCCACCAAGACTCAGATCCACCACCACTTAAGCATTGCTCTTCAAGACACAAGCAGAACTGTGAGTACTTACCCACGCATTCCAATCACGTAACTGTCTAACAAACAATGATAACCTGCCTATCCCTTAATGCCAGGGGTCTTAGTCACCCGGCTACACGTCGATCCATGTGGGAGGACGCAACTAAGCTCAAAGCCGACATCCTGAGTGTGCAGGAAACTCATTTCCAAAAAGGTGTCACACCACAGTGCATGCATGGGAGTTACCCTAACATTTTTTTGACATGTGATCCAAAACACAAGAAAAAAGGATTACTCCTCGCAATTCGGGACTACCTTGCCTTCACCCATAAGAACTTGATACTAGACCAAGAGGGCCGCTATATCATTGTCACTTGTGACAACAACGCACAGCCCTTCACACTAGTGACTTTGTACGCACCAAATTCACACCAACTAAGATTTCTCTGTGCCCTATTCAAACGCATTGCCAAGATCAGATATGGCAGCCTGTTGGTATGCAGAGACTTCAACTTGACAGTTGACCCCACTATGGACTGTACATCACAACCCTCAGGAAGACCACCATCCTTACGTAATCTACTTCACTCCAAAGAATGACATTTGGAGGTGTCAGCATGCATCTGAGAGAGACTTCACGTTCTTCTCCCCAAGGCACCAGAGCTATTCCCACATCGACTTGTTAGTGGCTGACAAGTGGCTGCTACAACAGGTCTCAGTATCTAAGATTCAGAAAATAAAGTGGTCAGACCATGCTGCTATTTCTATTCAGATTGCGGAGAGGGGTGTTCCCCCCGATCTTTATCTGGCGTTGCAACACAGATGTCCTACACAATCCCACCCAGACCAAAATTTTGAAACACAAACTGCTAGAATTTTTCTCTATTAATGCACCCTCAGTAAACAACCCCTTCACAATTTGGAATGCCCACAAGGCCTTCATAAGAGGTATCCTGACAAACTGCAAGGGCTAGGAAAGCACACAACTCTAAAATTAATGCAATTACAGAGGAGATACACAGACTAGAGTCCCTCAATCAACACAACATTTCACCACAGATCTCAAGCTCCCTCCAATCCCTTAAAGAGGAATTGAGGACGATCCTGCTACATCGCCACAACACTATTATGAAACACGTGAAAGCCAACTACTATGCGAATGCCAACAGGGCAGGCAAACTCCTGGCCAGCAAACTCAAATCCGTTAAAACCAAATTGAGAATTGCTTATCTTTCCCACCCCTCACTAGGGCACAAAATCACTAACCCACAGGAAATTGCAGATCAGTTTGATAGTTTCTATGGGAATCTATACAACCTCAAAGAAGATTCTCAGACCCTGCAGCCCACGGCACAAGAAATTGATACCTTCCTTCAAAAACTGAATCTTCCTTCTCTCTCAAAGCAGCAATTGCTCAAACTTAATGCCCCGTTTACGAGTAAGGAAATAGGGGACACCATAAAATACCTCACCTCACCCCAATGTTTACTGAGGCAGCATCTCTTTCCGAGTTCCCCCAGGAAATGCTTAAAACGTACATTATTACCCTACCCAAGCCTGGGAAGGACCCCTCCATTCCATCTAACTACAGACCTATATCATTGTTAAATGTAGACAAACATTTATGCCAAAGTAATAGCCAAACGCTTGTCTGACATCATACCGACACTGGTAAGCAACGACCAGATGGGATTCATTAGG
Source organism: Glandirana rugosa (assembly GCA_018402905.1). Taxonomy (NCBI): domain Eukaryota; kingdom Metazoa; phylum Chordata; class Amphibia; order Anura; family Ranidae; genus Glandirana; species Glandirana rugosa. The sequence goes on along the minus strand of BLSH010354001.1, from coordinate 119,988 downwards.
GGAAGACAAACTTCTGACGCAACCAGGAGGATACTGAATATTATCCATTTTGCAGAATGCACACGAACGCCTTCTCTGCTACTCTCTATTGATGCAGAGAAGGCGTTTGATAGGGTGCATTGGAAATATATTCAAAACAAATGCAGCGCCAAAAGAGGAGAGTATGTGAATATAAGTCTATAAATCAACCTCCCAAGAAGGAGGCAAATCGCTGGATATTCCCAGAAATGAAGGACTATTCCTATAGTTGGACTCCCAGGGAGAAACCAGTGGGTTAAAAGTATGAAACACGCTAGTTCATTCATCCAAATGTGACACACTTTTCTTGCGAAATCAAAGTCATTGCTGATGCAAAATGTCCTTGAACCAACAAGGTGTCCTGCTAGAATCCACTAAACAGCTATAGATGTAAGCTTACCAGAATCTGGTAGATAATGTGCAGATGTCAAAATCCAACTCAGGTGTAGATGTACAGACGTCCCCTATCCGTGGAGGCAGGAGAAGAATGAAGGAAGGTGGGAGGGGGATCCCTGTCCAAGTCAGTGACTTTGAAACCTCCAAACGACACTTCCCAGGTTGATCCAGCACTCACCATAAATGTTATGAGAGGGGAAAAGACCACAATAGTGTAATACCGTTTACAAATTTGTATTTTAAGCAAAGGGATTAATGGTACTCACAATGTAGATATATAAAAATAGCTCTTGTAATAAAAACCAATGTGACAGAAGGAGTCTGGGAACCCGACGCGTTTTGGCTCCAACAGCTGTCATCTGGGGTATCCCGCGACGGGCTGTTGGAGCCGAAACGCGTCGGGTTCCCAGACTCCTTCTGTCACATTGTTTTTTATTACAAGAGCTCTTTTTATATATCTACATTGTGAGTACATTACAGTACATATTTTTACATTGGAAATATATGTCAATGTACCTAGCAAAATTTGGCTTTTCTGGGCATATTTTATCGGCCACCCTTGCCTTGTATTTCCATCCGACGGCCCAAGTGTATACGACAGAAATACTATCTGCTCCCTTCCGGATCACTAATGGGACCAGGCAGGGGTGCCCCTTATCCCCTACTATATTTAATCTAATGATAGAGCCCCAAGCAGTGGCACTTAAATCTCATCCTCGAATCTAAGGTCCACGAGACCACAAGATAACCTTATTCGCGGGTGACGTCATACTCTCATTAACCAATCCTTTAATGTCACTCCCGGAAGCCTTCTAAGTCCTAGCTAACTTTAGTCAAGCTTTGTACTATAAGGTTAACTGCACCAAATCCCTCATCCTCAACCTAGGTATCACAGAGTCATCTAAATATTTCCTCCAGAAAAGTCTCCCTTTCAAATGGAGTTCGCAGGGCATCCCGTATCTAGGTATCACCCTCACCAGCAAAACTTCGGACCTGCCGGCACTAAACTTCTGCCCGCTAATTAATAAAATCAACTCGCAACTGAAACAGTATGCCACTTGGGAGCTGTCTTGGGCAGGCAGATTAGCCTTGTATAAGATGATGGTCCTGCCCCAAATTTGGTATTTATTTAGGGCACTCCCCATACCTGTACCACTCCACCTAATAAATTCCCTGTCCAGATCCCTAAGCAGCTTCGTTTGGCAGGGCATGAGCGCCAGATGTTCTCAAGCGAAATTGACTGCCCACAAACTAGCAGGGGGAGCAGGATGGGTAGATATGAGGTATTATTACCTAGCAGTCCACATGGAGCAACTGAAACTGGTTTCAAGGCAACAACCATTCACTTTGGATGGAAATAGAGACCGCTTTGTCCCCCACTAATACCCTGATGGGCCTTCTCATAGGTGACGTTTGGAGACCCTGGGATGTCCCCTCTCTTCCGCTACCCACCCAGGAATCAATCTTAGCCTGGAGAGCCCTGAACACCAAAATAATGGGGAAAAAACAAGTACTCCCCTCAACCTACCCAATACAGATTCTTGAGGAGATCATTCCGATGCTCAATACAACACCCCTACAAGAATCAGGCTTTGGACAGGTAGAGGATCGTATTTATAAAAACAAACCTAAAACCATAAACACCCTCATGACAGAGTATAATATTCCCAGAGAGCAGTACTTTACATGTGCACGCATAACAGCCTTCCTCACTAAACACCCTCCTCCCATGATTCAATTGCCGGTGCGAATTCGGGAATTCTACCTCTCACAGCACCTACCAAATGAGTGGCATATCACTTTTCTATAATGCGTTACACAACAAAAGGACAGTCTACATATCAAATAGTATGAAGAACTGGGAATCAGACCTGAACACATGCTTCTCTGAAGAACAGTGGTGTTCAGCGTTTAATTCTATCTACCAATAGTCAAGGTGTGTATCCCACTGGGAAATGACTATAACAATTACACACAAATGGTACTACACACCATACAGAATGGCCACCTTCTCTGCATCATCACCCTCTCAATGTTGGCGAGGGTGCAGTCAAATAGGTAAACTCGTACATATACTTTGGGGTTGCCCATGCCTCATGAGTTTTTGGTCACAAATTTTCAAACATATGGCAACACTAACAGGCATTTTAAAAGCCCCCTGCCCATCCCTTGCCATCCTCAATATAGGAATATAACACTACCCCATAGCGCAGAGGACTGTAGTTACCCATATCCTATTGGCAGCAAGTCAAACAATTCTCTGGAAGTGGAAAATGAATATTGCTCCAAATGCATCAGAGGTGATATCTCTGGTACACCAGAATTATATTTACGAATGTATCATAGCCTATACATCTTTGTCAGGAGCTATTTTCCACAGAAGATGGGAAATCTGGCCCAAAGTAACTAGTTAGCTAACCCCAAGTGACTTACTTCTCCAGTCATTATCCAGTCAAGCAGAATTGTAACTATTTTTTTTTTTCTTCATTAGATTTTTATTGATAATTTGTAGTTACAGCAAGTTGTCAAGTATATTTAAAATTCAGTATAAATTGTTTTACATATTGTATTTGGGAGAATCGGGACTCCCAGGAAGTGTACAACTAGGAAATCATTCATGCAAAACACATTGGATTGTGTAGAATATTGTAAAAAGGAATTTATATCCCCAAGGGGGATTAACTTAACAGTATAACCAGTTAAAGTGATGAACCTAGAGTCGGTTGCAAGACATGGTATACTAATCAGGTTTCTCTATACCTCCTCAGCTCCTTCAGTAGATAGACCATAGCCACGTGGTGCTCATTAATAAGGGGAGATTGTGAGGACAATTTCTGGGCAGGGTATGGTGGAATTGACCTTGTTCCCCACGTCCCCGGACTCCCTAATGGGATCATATCTAGTCCGGGGTCGTGAGTTGGTCCGCCTCTTAGCCAGTGCTGGTAGAATGTTTGTCATTAGTGTTGAGCGAACCCGGACTGTAACGTTCGGGTCCGTACCCATGCCTGGGCTTGCAATGTCAGGCCCAAGCGAGTTGTGATTACTGTTTGTAAGATGGTCGTGACCGATTC
>BLSH010354001.1:91535-111237 GCA_018402905.1 Glandirana rugosa | reverse complement strand
TGCCTGATGGGTCTGCCCCATTCAACTTCTGGGTCTCCAAATTGGCCACATGGCCTGAGCTTGCCCTTTATGCCTTGGAGGTGCTGGCCTGCCCTGCAGCCAGTGTATTGTCGGAACGTGTGTTTAGCACGGCAGGGGGCGTTATCACAGACAAGCAGAGCCGTTTGTCCACATCCAATGTGGACAAGCTAACCTTTATTAAAATGAATCAGGCATGGATCCCACAAGACTTGTCTGTACCTTGTGCAGAATAAACATTTAGACCGGACTCACACAGCCATTCATATACTTCTTTTTTTGAATAGGCCTCAATACAAAAAAAAACCATGTTGGCTACCTCCTCCTACTCCTCTACCACCGCCACTTCCACCTACACTGCCACGGTCACGGCCTAGTCAACCTCTAGGCTCCTACTCCACATCCACCCCCCTTCCTGTTTTTTTACTTGATTTTAATTTATTTTCCCTATCCTCATTTATTTGTAGGGCACTTGCCCTAGTTTGAAGATGATTTTAGAACAGTTATATGGCTTCTACCGTTAATTAATACTTTTCAGACACAGTTTGAAGATGATCCACATTCACCTCCATTTTTGCTTTTTTTATGTTTTTATTTTTTTTTTAATATTTAAAGTTATTTCCCTGTCCCCATTGTTTTGTAGGGCACTTGCCCTACCCTTACCCCCATTTTACTTCCTTTTGCAGCCCTCTAGGGCTTTCCAGGACTTTGTTACAGCCATTTTTGTGCATAAAAGTTCGGGTCCCCATTGATTTCAATGGGGTTCGTTGTCGGTGCGATCGTTCGGGTTCCGTCCGGACCCGGACTTTGTCCCGAAGTTCGGACGGACCAGCAGAACCCGAACTTCCAGAGGTTCGCTCAACTCTATTTGTCATATGTACTATATTATTTTCATGTATAACAATCTGAGGTTGGTTAGCGCCTTTCTTCTTATGAGGTATTATTGTGGAGGTCATAGTACCACCTTCGCTAAGGTGCCCATTGCCTAGCTAGTTTCTGTGCGTGCTCCGCTGATGTAGTCATTATCGTCTCATATGAGTAGTGTGTGTCTGTTGCCGAGAACACTTCTTCTGTAGAAGGGGGTTCAGGGTTTTTCCAGTTTCTGGTTAGGGTGAGTCTGGCTGCTAGGAGTATGCGGGTGATTGTGTATCTTGAAAATCCCGAAAGGGAGTCTGTGTCTAGGGATAGAAGGGCTAGACTTGGATTTGGCATAATGTTTGATTGAGCGATGTTGGATATGGTGTGGAAAATGTCTTTCCAGAATTTATGGATTTTTGGGTATCCCCATAGTGTATGAAGGATATTTCCCTTTTCTCCGCAGTTCCTCCAGCATTCATTTGAGAACTGCGGAGAGAAGTGAGCCAGTTTGGCTGGAGTCAGGTACCATCTTAATGTGATTTTTGTGGAGATTTCACGTAGGGTAGAGCAGCAGGTGGTTTTCTGAATTGTTCTTGAGGCTTTTAGCCATTGTAGGTCAGTGAAGGTTTGTCCTAGGTCTGTTTCCCATTGCAAAAAGGGGCGGGATTTGTGGAAAATCAGTTTTTGATGGAGTAGGTTATAAAATACAGTAATTCCTTTTGACTGTGGGGTTTTGTTTGTTAGATAGTGCCAGGCTTGGGTATGAATGTTCTGGTTGGTAATTTAATTTGATTTAGGCAGTGTCTTATTTGCATGTATTGGTAATGGTCTGTCGATGGGAGACTGTATTCTTTTTGTAGTGAGGGGAAGTCTTTAAGGATGTCATTCCGGTAGAGATTGGATATGAATCTGATTCCTCCGCGGGCCCACGAAGTGAGGGAAATTTGACCCATAAGGGAATGTAGAGTGGTGAGCGGGATCTGCAGGGGTATTGTAAAGGGAAACTGTTTTGCTTCTTGTGATTTGTGTTTGACTAGTTTGTGGTGTGCACATCTAGGTTTCCGACCGATCCAAACCAGTTTAGATAATATAGATTGTAATGATTTGAAGTAGCTGGCTGGAATTGGGATCACTAGGGTTCTGAATAAGTAAATTATCTGAGGTAGATGTAGCATTTTAAAAGCTGCTAGTCTTCCCGACCATGAGAGTTCCGTTTTGGTCAGTTTTGGGATTTCAGATTGGAGCCTATCTCGAAGGGGGAAATAGTTGAGCTGACGTAACGATTTAGGGGATCTAGTCAACTGTATGCCTAAGTAAGGTATGCTGGTGTCCGCCCATGTGTATGGGAATTTTTTTTGGAGTAGAATTCTTGTTGTGGAGTCGATCCCTATGTCTAAGATGTTTGATTTAGATTCATTGGCTTTGTAGTAGGATATTGTTCCATACCGTTGAAGTGTGTTTTGTACTTCTGGGAGAGATGTCGTTGGGTTCGTTAAGATTAAAATGACGTGGTCCACGAAAAGGCTGATTTTGTGTTGGTGTGAGTTGATAGATAGGCCGTTAATTTTGGAGTTGGATCTAATATGCTCGGCTAGGGGCTCCATGACCAGGTTGAAAATCAGAGGGGAAAGTGGGCATCCCTGCCCCTGCCTGGTGCCGTTGGAGATTTGAAATGGTTTGAACATTAGGCCTGATGTGAATACCTGTGCCGATGGGTTGGTGTATAGTGCTAAGATCATTCTCAGTATGGACCCTGTGAAGCCAAATTTTTGTAGGGTTAGAGCTAAGTAGTCCCAGCTGACCCTATCGAACGTCTTCTCTGCATCTAACGATAAGAGCAGAGAAGGCGTTCCTTCAGCGCTTGCATGGTGGATTATGTTTATCAGTCTCCTTGTGGCGTCTGATGCCTGTCTACCCTTCGTGAAACTAGATTGGTCCATGTGGATCAGAGATGGTAAAATGTTTACTAGTCTATTTGCTATCGTCTTGGCGTAGATTTTAAGGTCTACATTCAGAAGGGATATGGGGCGGAAATTTTGCGGTGTTGTCGGGTCTTTGCCCGGCTTTGGTAGAGTCACTATCATAGCGGAAAGCATTTATTTTGGGAAAGAGGAGGAGGACGCGCCGGCATTGTATAGCTCACAGAGGTACGGTGTAACCTGGGTGTGGAATGTTTTGAAATATTCCCCGGTTAGACCATCTGGACCTGGAGACTTTGCCTGTGGCAATTTCTTTATAGTTTCTCTTATCTCTTCTGGGGAGAAAGGTGCATTTAACAGCTCTAGTTGGTCTGTGGATAATTTGGGGAGTTTCACCTGGTCAAGAAAGGATTGAATCTCTTCTTTAGTTGGTTTGTAGGTGGTCTGATCTTCCTTTAGATTATATAGGCTACTGTAGTACGTACTGAAAGCATCAGCAATCGATTGGGGGTTTAGTAGTTTTTCGTGTGTGGCCGGGTGGAGCAGATAAGCTATTTCGTTTCTGGCGTGATATCCCTTAATCCGAAGGGCCATGGTTTTGCCTGCCTTGTTGCCAGTAACATATGTAGTGGCTCTAAATTTCCTCTGTAGTTTTGCATAGTTATCTAGCAACAAGGTGCGGAGTTCGTTGCGTAATTTAAAAATTTCTGCTTGTAATTTTGGAGTGGGGTGGAGTTTATTTAGGGTGTCTGCTTTTTCGATTGCTGTAGTGATCTCTGTCAATTGCCGCGTCCTCTCCTTTTTAACTCTTGAACTTATTTGTATAAAGAAGCCTCTAATAAAAGGCCTTATGGGCCATCCACAGAGTCGCCGGGTCGGATACAGATCCCTTATTGGAAGAGAAGTATTCTTCTAGTTGTTCAGATAGGTATGTAACATTAGTGGGGTGATTTAGAAGGGAGTTGTTAGTTTTCCAAATATACGTTTGACTGGGCGTGGATTTATTGGTGATTTGTAAGCTTATGGGTGCAGGATCCGACCATGTGACTGAGTGGATTTTCGCTGATTGAATATTCTGTAATAGCCACTTATCGGACAAAAAAAGGTCTATACGGGAGTACGTGTTGTGACGAGGGGAGAGAAACGTGTAGTCTCTCTCCTCCGCGTGACAACATCTCCACACATCATACAGGTCATTTTGTGATAAGAATTTGTTCAGTGGTGAATGGAACCTCTTGGGTCCGGCGGAGGAGTCCAGGCCATAGTCAGGGACCAGGTTGAAATCCCTGCATATTACAAGATGTCCTTGCCGGAGATCTAAGATTGTTTTAGTGGTGGATCTTAGAAATCTCTTTTGGTGTTGGTTGGGCGCATACAGTGATGCGATGGTGTAGGTAGAGTTTTCAATTTGGCAGATGATAATTAGGTATCTCCCCTCCGGGTCTGAGGTGCATTGGAGAAGTTGGAAGGAAATTGAGTCTCTGAAGGCAATGCATACACCTCGTTGCTTTTTGATGAAGTTCGATTGGAAAATATGTGGGAAAGATTTGTGTTGGAATTTCGGGGCATTCCCCAAGGCGAAATGTGTTTCCTGTATGCATATAATGTCACATTTATGGTTAAGAACCGTGTTCCAGAGCGAGTGTCTCTTGGCAGGGTGATTTAGGTCCTTGGCATTGATAGAGAATATATTCATTGTCATATTGGATGGGTGTTATAATGAAGAGGTGCAAGACTCACGTTTAGATGAGCAGAAGATGGTGTCCAGGAGCTTGAAGAATAGCGTGGTTTGTTCTTCTGTGTGTCGAAGGAATTGAGCGAAGTACTCTAGGTTCTTTGGAAACAGGCTTGAATGAGGTTAGCTGGGTGGTTTTGGTAGATGAAGTAACGGGCCTGCAAAAAGAAAAAGTTAACAAACAGAAACAATAACAAACAAATGTGTATTATTAACACTCAGCTGTTTGTGCTAAGTAGCAGCTGATAAATGGGGGTAAAGTTCAGGGCCTCATTAGGGGTGAACCCGAGGCCCGATCATGTTGGGTCGTCGTTTCCTTACCGTGTGGAGATTTCTTAGAGTGATTGTGGCTTGCTGCCCTGTTTCGTTGGTGGTATTGGGAAAGGTGAGGTTGGGTCTCTTTAGGACGATCCTCTTGTGGGAGCTCAGGGATTAAACCACAGGAGTTGAGTAGTTTCATTCCATCATGGATATTGGAGACGACGTGGTGGGTGCCATTCCTGGTGATTATAAGGGTGGCGGGGTGGCGCCACTTATAGACCAACTTGTTAAGATTTGTTCTTTGGTCTGGAAAAAGTGGACCCTTAGTAGGACATCTCTAGGGATGGTGTCTTCCAGATGTCGAGGCTTAGGGATTCTGTGAATGCGATCAATGGTAAGTTCAATTGGTGATAATTCAGGCACTAAGGTTGAATAGAGTTTGGATGGGTAGTTGCGGAGTTCCGCAGGTTGAATAGTTTCCGGGATCCCTCTGATTTTTAAGTTGTTTCACCTCGAGCGGTCCTCGAGGTTGGCCAACTTAGATCTGATCCACTCGAAGTCTTCTTTGTTTTCATTGTAAGCGTCAACTAGATCATTAACAGTGTCAGTGCATTCTTCCATCTTGTTTTCTATATATTGGACCCTTTTGTCCACGTTGCTTATCTCAGCCGAGAATTTGGTTAGCACTGATGTGAAACTAGTTGTTAGAGAGCTTTGCAAGGACAAAAGGATGTCCTTTAGCGTAGAGTCCAATACTGGTTGTCCAGTGGTCGGGAAGGATGCTATCGATTGTAGGGGTTGTGGAGGTGCATCATCCCCGCATGGTGGAGGCTGGTTAGAGGGATCCAGTTTAATTTTAGATTTGGCTGGGCTCTGAGTCGACGGGCTGGAGGGTGGGGATTGTAGGGGTGAAGGTGGAAGGTGCTGTGGGTCTCCATCTCCTAAGTCTGCATCAGCAGAATTGTAACCTTTGATGTGATCATATCTGTACCGATCTTATCTCCTCCCTCCTATTCCTCCTGTCCTATCTTCAATCTCCTAGTCTTCTTCCTCCCTTGTCTTATCTTCCTCTCTGCCCCATTTTCTTCCCTTTTTCTCATCTCTCTTCCTCCCTTTCATCCTTTGCTGCATCAGTATTCTAGGTCTACCCAACATGGTATTGGTACTTGTTAATAATATGTTTACTGTTGTTATTTTACTGCATACTTGTCCATACTGTGCACACTGTACTCATTGATGTGAGTAGCCTCAAAATTAAAATTTAAATAATAATGTACCTAGGTACATACCGTGGTCACGACCCAACGACTCTCTCCCCTCACCGGATACAAAGGTGCTCCTATATGGGGTATCCGGAGGGGAAGAGATGCACATTCAAAATCCCACGGAAACTTTGGATACGCTACTGTCACGGATGCAACCATAAACATCTTATGCACACATAAGATGTGGATAAAGCTGTAGGTAGCAGTGCATTTGCCTCTTTCTATTGATCTGTTACAAGCAGTGGGGTCTGCCTGCATGTGTACATGTGAGCAATAATGCTGCACTGAGACACACTGTTGATGTATACCCTGCCTGATCCTGGAAGATAACAGAAAATTGTTATCAAATGCTTACCATAATTTTCCTTTCCTGGCCTGTCCTCATGTCAGCACACAATGGGTTAACGCCTCCTCTGGAACCCACAGGACTAGGCAGACGCCTAGTCCGAGAGCTCCGCCACATTGCTTGCCTCTTATTCTGATTCCTGCAGATACATAATACTCTCAACGAGTGATTGCACTCCCTATGACTGCCTGACTGGCTATGCCTAAAAAGCGGTACTCGGCGACGACTCAAAGAAGCTCTCTGGCATCTAGCAAGACAAAAGGTGTGAAAGCGAGGCTCACCAAATGGTCAGACATGGTGTCACAGACAGAGAAAGAGACCCCTGATATCAGTGCTGAAGACAGATTTAACGCCCTGATGCAGGCTATCACAACATACCAGTCCACACTGACTGGGAAAATAGACACCATACAGCTGGAAATTGGCCTCACAGAAGGGGAGCGCCACGTGGGAGACTTGGAGGCCACACTGAGGGACCACACTGCAACCCTCCACACCCTCACAACTAAAGTGAAGTCCCTAGAATTTGGGCGGAAGACTCTGAAAACCGTAATAGGAGAAATAATCTCCACATCCTGGGCCTTCCGAAAGGGTCGGAGGACCCTAACCCAACGGCCTTCACCGGGCAACTTCTCCGCCAGCTACTCCCGCAAGCTGCCTTCTCCCTGTTTTTTGCGGTCGAACGAGCCCACGGGATGCCCCTGGAGCTCATCCTCGCACATTCATCCTATGTCTCCTCAACTTCAGAGATCGAGGCCTGGTCCTAAGAGATATCAGGAAAATTGAAGCCCTACATTTTAAAGGTGCCTGCCTTATGATTTTCCCGGATTTTTTGTGGAGAGCCAAAAGCAATGCAAGTCGTTTGATCAAATGAAGCTGAAATTGCAACAAAGAGGACTTAAATATAGCATGCTCTTCCCTGCTCGCCTTTGGGTTCAAGATGGTGAGTCTCTCTGGTTTTTCACCTCATCGAGAGAAGCCTCTGACTAGCTGGAATCCCTTCCACAACATTGAACTTGCCTTTGGAACAATGCTTTTTACAGCCCTTCTGTCTCCCCTGGAACTGGTGAGTGGTTCCTCAATACCCCTCCTTTTTTAGGATGACCCCTTTGCTCCTGAATGTTATGAATCCTGCCCTGAGCCTACACTGCCATATGGCCTCCCCTACAAGTTGAACACTGGACTCCATACATGGCCATCACTATACTTATTCCACTCTCTATAGTCCCTTAGCCTCCATGCTTGGGCATACATTGGGCTCTTTGGAACTAGGAGGGCCATCACCATACTTATTCCACTCTCTATAGTCCCTTAGCCTCCCTGCTTGGTCACACACTGAGCTCTTTGAAACTAGGGAGGATGGCGGCATTACCACAAGTTCCCACAAGATGTTTAAACTGTTGATTTGCAACTACTCTAAGAATTGTGCCCCCGGCATAGTCTGGGAGACTACCTTTCCACAGGAGGTTTTCTCTGTTACACTGGGAACATTCCCAATTGCAAGCAAAGCATGTAATGCTCTCGTGCTCTAGGTTTACATAGACTGGTGCTTCACTGTACCTCTTGTGCCTGTTTGGCACATTTTGAGTACACTGCTTCCCACAGACTCGTAACCATGTTATGTTTGGGATCTCAAACGCACCCATGTTTTTTTTTTTTTTTTTAACAAAGTTTATTGAGCATTTTTCAAAATATACATCAAGACATCATCAAGGGTTAAGGCAGAAAATTGTAAAGGTTAGGTAAATACAACAATATACATCGAGATATATCATTCTAACGAGAGAGAAGTGGCACAACCGATGTTCCACTCAGGGTGGAGAGATGTAGAAAACAAATTGATATCAAACAGGGTGCTGTTTAATTTACTGACTGTGTTTAGTGTAGCTTATAGGGGGGGGGGCTGGTACCAAAGATGTCTCTGGTGTTCCCAGGTTAGGCCTCAGCTCTAAGTTATAGAGCTATTCAAGTAGGTCAAGGGGGGTTTAACGTCAAGGGGGGGCAATTGGCGGTAAATATGCCAGGGTTTTAATCTCTGATTTTAAGTTTACCTAGGGAGTTGGACAGGTCAGATTTTAGATACCATTCTGATAATTTGAAAGGGGACATAAAGTCTTTCAACTCTGTTGGGTTGAGTGAGTATTCTATGAACTTCCTCCATCTCACGAAGAACTTCTTAACACGGAGGAAGTTCATGTTAATGGTGTCCTGCCTTTCCAGGTGGAGTAAGGAGAGGAGTATGTTGTTAACTTGTTCCAAGCTAGGTGGTGATTGATGGATCCATGATTGCATGATCGATCATCTTGCCGCTAGTAAGCATAGGTGGGCCCAGTCTGGGCATGCTGTTGACACCGGGTGTGGCGGGGTGTTTTGAGGGTTTCTGCTGAAAAGGCATAGGATTGGGTCTTTTGATAAATTGACGCTGCTGACGTTGCTTATAAGTGTCAGCACTTTATCCCAAAAATTTGAAATGGGGGGCATAACCAGAGTCTGTGGTGTAGGGTTAGTCTGCGGATATGACACCATGGGCACATTCCCTGTTTCGAGTCCCCTGGTGGGAAGATCATTGGGAGATATGCTCTGTGAGCCAGCTTAAATTGTGTCTCCCTCCATGTTTCTGCGGTCACTAAGGAGCACACCTTTTTGTAGCCCAGGAGGATTTGTTCTGGTGCTTGGGCGTCGTCTAGTACTGCACTCCAGGGACTGAACTGTTGTGATGTATATTTGGCGCTTTGGTGTTGGGTCAGATGTCTGTATTTGGGATATGGAGTAATTACCTGCTGAAACTAGGTCGTCATTAAAGGATGTGGCACAAGGATTTTGTAGACTACCCATACAGGAATGAATGTAAGATTTAACTTGCAAATAGCTGAAGCAGTGGGCTGGTGGTAACCCATAGTCTCGCTGGAGTTCCATATAAGTTTTGAACGTTCTTTGGCCTGGGGTCAGCATTTGAGAGGCCCGTGTCAACCCTTTAGATGCCCAAATTGAGAAGGCTTGAGAGTTATATGAGGGGGGAAACATGGGGTTCCCTGTCATTGGCAGGAAGGGTGAGAATGAGGATGGGAGTTGAAGGATTTTCCTTGTTTCTCTCCATGCTAGGATAGTGTCCCTAAGGACTATGTTCTGTTTGATGTGAAGTGGGAGCGAGGTTACCTTGGCATGCAAGAGGGCCGATAATTTGTATGGGGAGACTATCGAGCTTTCTAGATTGAAGTTGGAATACGTGGATTTTTCTGAAATCCAGTCTAGGCCATTCCGCAAGAGGCAGGCCACATTGTAAAGCCTTAGGTTGGGTAAACCTGTCCCCCCCTCGCTCTTCGGTAGGCACATTTTTCGGAGATTGATTCTGGGACTCTTTCCCTTTCAGATAAATGAGGCGAAAGCTGAGTGTAGTAGTTGTATATCCTTGTGTTTGAGGAGAAGGGGTAATGTTTGGAGGGGGTATAACAATCTCGCGAATGGGATCATTTTGATGAGATGGCATCTCCCGAAGAGCGATAGGGGGAGAGATCGCCAGGCAGCGAGGTCTTTAGTGATTCTCAATATGAGTTGTGGATAGTTTAAAGAGTAGAGAGAGGACGGGTCCCGTCCTATGAATATGCCCAGATACTTGATCTGCCTTTGCGCAATCGCAAAAGGGGAGAGGGGTCTCCAGGATCCTGCTTTACGTGGGTTGAGTGGAAGGACTTCACTTTTGTCAAAATTAATCTTCATGCCCGTGCACTCCCGGAATATGTGAAGGGTTCGTTTCAGGTATTGAAAATCTTTAGGAGGGTCAGAGGAAAATAGTACTATATCATCTGCAAAAAGGGCCGTACGGCAGACCTCTTTGCCCATACTGACTCCACTGATCCCCTGGGGGGAGTTAAGTACCGGCGAAAGGGGTTCAATAGCCAAATTGAAAAGAAGTGGTGAGAGTGGGCAGCCCTGACGCGTTCCCTTGGCTAAAAGGAATTCTGGCGATGTGAAGTTGGTGGTGACTAATCGCGCAGTGGGTTTGGTGTACATTTCGCGAATGAAATTAGTGAAGGGGCTTTTGAAGCCTATTGCACCTAAAACCTTGAAGAGCCACTCAAAGCTGATGTTATCAAACGCTTTTTCTGCGTCTAGTGAAATTATGGCAAAGTCCTTATCGGGGGCCCGTTTCGCTTGCTCCAAGGTTAGTAGTACCTTTCTAATATTCAGAGTGGCCGATCTACCTTGAATGAAGCCTGCTTGTGCTGGGTGTATAATAGTGGGGAGTATATTGGCCAACCGTGAGGCGATAATTTTCGATAATATTTTTGCGTCTACATTTATGAGCGATATTGGTCTGTACGAGCCTGGGGATAGCGGGTCTTTATCTTTCTTAGCCAGAAGTTTGATAAAGGCCGAGTGACCTGTCGGCAGATAAGGCCCTCCATCCCAAATGGCCGCGTACACCATTAGAAGTGTCTCTGGAATGAAGTCCACCGTCAGTCTATAGAAATCAGACGATAAACCATCCGGGCCTGGGGCCTTGTTTACTGACATTGATTTGATGGTGGACTGGATTTCAGGGAGAGTGATGGGAGCATTTAGGGTTTCGAGCTGGGCTTGGGTAATAGCGGGTAGCTGAGCGGTGGATAATACGTTTTTGGACTGATTGGCGTTGATTTGATCTTCCGAATATAGGGCCTTGTAAAAGCTAGTAAGGATGTTTTCTATTCGGGATGGGTCTGAGACGATATTTCCCTGCGAGTCTCTTAGTGCTGAAATATGTGTTGGGGTATATGTGCCTGATACCATTCGAGCCAGGAGTTTTCCGGCCTTGTTGCCGTGTTTATGGAAAAAAGTTTCGACTGAAAATGGTTCACTGATTCCTGCTGGGCCGCCCAGTGATCAAATGTTTGTTTTGCATGTTGCCAGGCTCGGATATTATCAGGGGTTCGTGTTTTGTTTAGCCGCATGTGCGCTTCTGTAAGTGCAGTACTGGCTTTTTGCATGTTAAGTAATGTTTTTTTCTTATAGCTGGCGCCAAAGGAGATGATGCGACCCCTAAGGAAGGCCTTGCCTGCCTCCCAGTAAAGGTTTGGGTTCGTGATGTGTTCTTTGTTGGCCGACGCATACTCCATCCATGCCTGTTGGAGGACAGTTTTAAGGTCCTCATTGTGGGATAGATACGACGGAAATCTCCAGGGTGCGCCTGGAGTGCAGTGGGTGAGATTAACGATTTTGACCACTACAGGGGTATGGTCTGAGATAGCCATATCCTCTATTTTTGTGGATGTTATCATCGGCAGGAGAATAGGAGATGCGAACATATAATCAATTCTGGAAAATGTTTTGTGGGGGGGGGGGGGATAAAAAGTATATTCCCTGTCTATAGGGTGAAGCATGCGCCAGACGTCTGTCATGTGGGTGTTGTCCACAAAGTGGGCTAGTGGGCATGGGTGGTTGTCTGTTCTGGGTGCTGGGGCGTCTAGAGTTGCGGACCGGTCTTCTAATGCGTGCATTGTAGAATTAAAGTCTCCCCCCATGAGGTGCAAGGGTTCAGGGATTTGTAGTGCCCAGGATGTCAGTTGGTGGAAGAAAGATTGCGTCGGGGAGTTTTCAGCATATACATTTGAAATAGTTATTTGCTTGCTGGCTATCGTGATGTGCACGGTAACTCTACGACCTGAAGAATCAGCCTCTGTGTGTTGGATAGAGTATGGAAGTCTCTTATTTAGAAGAATGGCCACCCCTGCCTTTTTCCCCAATGCAGGGGAGCCCACCACCTCGCCCACCCACAGCTTACAGAGCCTCGGCAGGTCTTCCATCCCCAGGTGTGTTTCCTGGAGAAGGGCCACATCTGCTTTGAGTCTCTTAAGGTGTCGGAGGACTTGCATGCGTTTTTGAGGGGATCTTAGACCCTTGACGTTCCAAGTGATTATCGTTAAGTCACTCCCTGACTTGGAGGGGTCCATACTGAGTAAAAATGAGGGGTATTTGAGTGTTGAGGCCACACTGGGAACATCTCGAAACAGTAGTTCCCTAAATAGGGGTGTATACATCTATCAAGACTAGAGATATTGATGAACAACAACATTTTAGCATAATAGTAGATACATCGGATGAATGCGCCATAGAAAATAATCCTTAAGGACTTCACTTCTTTCCGCATGAGGGGGGACAAACTCACTGCGCTCAGTCCGTCCCTGCCACTGCGCCAGTTAATTCTGGAGAACCCGGGGGGCAGAGGGTACGGTAGGGGGGTGGAAAGGAGGGGGATAGCCAGGAAGGGGGAGAGGGAAGGAGGGAGGGTATGGGTGTAAGGGTATGGAGATGTAGGCGGAGGGGGTGGATTAGGGAGGGGGGGAGGAGGAGGGCTGAGTGTGGAACGGGGGTAAGGAAGGAGAGGTACGGTTAAGGGAAAGACCAATCAGTTTGGGGAGAGGTCCAGGTGCGAGGTTGTACATAGCCCTGGGTTAACAATTTCCCTTAGTAGATGGGGGATCCGCGTTAGGGTGTTGTAGGGTCCCCCCGCAGGCTTTTAGGCCCTGGGGAGGGCCCCACTTGCCCCAACGAGGATCGCAGGATGCCCCTTGTTGATACAAGAAAATTTATGGTGAGGGTAACTCTAAAATACAGTTAAAGGCAATGAACATGTTACATATTACCATAACTTTGTAGCCTAGCTCAGACTGTTAAGGATGAATAGTATTGAATGCTTAGATCCCCCTGTGGGGTATCTTGAGAGAGGCACTTACAGTCTGACGATCATTCGGTCATGGTGGTGAACAACAACAAGGAAAGTTTGTAAAGCTGTAAAGAAATGAGATCAACATAGGAGTGTCAGTGTAGAAGAGTTGCGATCCTGATACATGTGTTTCGTAGGTAGGAACCAGTCCCATTAGTCTTGCGCCTGAGGGGGTTCTTGACAGCCGAAACGGACTCTCTTGTAGGGAGGTTTCACTGGGCTACCCGGTTTGCTGGACCGGAGAGCTGATTTTGCCGGTGAGGCTTGGGTGGTGGCTTCTGATTGTGGGGTCTGATCCATGTCCGGTTGGAGTGAGCCGTGTACATAGTTCTCAGCCTCCTGAGGGGAGGTGAAGGAGAGCTTTTCTCCTTGTGGTGTATGGATGTAAAGTGTGGCCGGGTATGCCAGGCTGAACTTGACGTTTAGCTCATGCAAAGTGGAACAGATGGGGGAAAAAGCTTTCGGTTTGTGCATCACTTCTGAGGAATAATCCGCAAAAATCAAGAGACTGTGACCCTCAAACGATAGGGTACGCGTTTTCCTGAAGGTTTGCAATATAGCTTGCTTGTCAGCATAGTTCAGGTACCTGACAATGACTGCTCTGGGCTTGGAGTGGGTCTCTGAAGTTTGTCCCAGTCTGTGTGCTCGTTCCACAGTGCAGGACGGAGTCCCAGCAACTCTGGTATAGCAAGTGCGCATATTTTAGGCAAGGCATGAGGAGGGTATGTCTCTGGGAGGCCTATGATCCGCAAGTTATTTCTTCTGGACCTATTTTCCAAATCAATAACTTTCTCCTGAAGCTCCTTTTGTGTTGTGGTCAGCTTGGCGACTGCAGCTATAAGCGCTGTGGTGTCATCCTCCACGTTAGAAAGCCTGTCCTCTGTCTGTTCTATTCTTGTGGCCTGCGCCTGTAATTCTCTGTGTAGCTGTTCAAGGCCTTTCTGCACAGCGGTGTTCACTGCCTCTGTGATGACAGGCTGCATGAGGGACATCACTGCCTGTGCTATTTCGGCAGGAGATGATGGCTCTGATGTAGAGGGTCCCAACTTTCGTTGTGGAGGGAGGGCATTTAGGTTGTCAGCGCTCTGGGAGGTGAGGGATGTCGTGACTGTGGCTGCATAGGACTGTACCTGGTGCTGTTGTGTCTGAGCCACGGCCGCCATATCTGTTCCTGCACGTGTCTGCTCTCCTCCTGCAGGCTGCTGAGTAGCGGGTGTCTTGTGGCCAGTCCGCTCCACAAATCGATCCATGGAGTGCCGTGGAGCCGCGGGAGGGTGCTGTTGATGTGCCCGGCCGGGTGTGCTCCAAGTTAGGGGCAGAATTTCAGGCAGGGGAGCGGAGCTGATGTCTCCTAGCTCCTCTCCATACGGCGCCGGAACCGGAAGTTCCGCACCCATGGTTTAAGGGTAGCGTACAGTGGGGGGAGTTGGGAAAACACTGGGTTTTCTGTTTTTTTTAAGTTATTATTGTTTTCTGTTCCTTCAATGAGATATATGGCTTCTAACTACTGTACTGACAAACAAATGCCTGGAATAGATACATCTTCACTGAGATGATGAATGGGGGATTAATGAAAGCTGTAGCGAAGGGGTACAAGTCTAAACAGGGGAGAGGCAACACCACTAACTAAACGCCTGTCATCATGGCTCCATTAAAAATAATATTGTGGAATGTGTGGGGGATGAACTCAAAATTCAAACGCTCACTAGTGTTTTCCTTCCTCAAAAGGCATTTCCTGCACATCTGTATATTACAGGAAACACACCTTACGGGAGCGAGAGTACTCTCCCTCAAAAAAATCAAACTTGGGAACATATTATCATACCACATTCTTGGCTTACTCCGGGAAGTGAGTATATTAATCCATAAGTCCATACCCTTTACTCTTCTAGACCTATGCCTTGACCCTGAGGGAAGATTTGTGATTATACATGCCTTATGTGTATACAACATTGACATGGTCATAATTGGGATATATACACCACCGGAAAATCTAGAGATATTACATAAAATCCAGGCACTGGTGGCTAACTACCAGTCCATTAATATAATTTTGGCAGGGGACTTTAACATGGCCCCCAACCCTGCAACGGATAGGCTACCCCCAGATTTAATGGCTGACTTGGTGGTGTCTCACTGTGCGGAGTTGTTCGGGTTGCATGATGTATGGAGATGGAAATATCCTCATAGTAAACAATATACGTGCCACTCCGCGACCCATGCCACACTGTCACGTATTGATCTAGTGTACATCACAGACCCTCTTTTAACCAGAGTGGCTGAGATAACTATGCTGCCGCATGGCATCTCCGATCCTGGTGAGCCTTAACACTTACTCAGCAGCTAGTACAGGGCTGTGGAAGCTCCCCGGCTTCTGGGTCACAGGTGAAAAAATGGAACCTTTAATACAATCTGAATTAATTGATTTTTGGACACACAATGATAAGACTGCAGCTCCCGCTATGATATTGGATGCCTTTAAGGCGTATGCCCAAGGCAGATATCAGTATAACATTGCTAAAATCAGGAAGGAAACCCGAGCAGAACTCTCTGAAGCAGAGGCCTGAGCAGCAGCCCTGGAGGCAAAATACTCTCGGGCTCCAGATTGTGGCACTCACTCTGATATGCTGATGGCATAGAGGGAACTGGCTTTGATTAGAGCAGACTCTACCAGGTGCTTTCATCTAGCCCAGACCCAGTGCATATTTGAACCGGAGGAGAGACCTGGATGAATGCTTGCATGGCTGGCTATGGAGAAATTGGGATTATCCTCTATATGTCAGGGCGGAAGGCGGATCCCTTATCTCAGACCCAGCACAAATAAAAAATAGATTTGCAAGCTATTATGCCTATCTTCTACGACTCAAGATCTACCTATTTGACAGACAAGATTTTCGCCTACCTATATCAAACTGACTTCCTGACCCTGACCACTACAACAGCACAGAGACTGGATGGGCCTATCACCCTAAAATAAGTCAAAACTGCAATTAAATCCCTCCAAACTGGGAAAACCCCAGGCCCCGACGGCCTACCCACAGAATATTATAAAGCCAATATAGATATTATCGCCCGCTACTATTTAGAAACAATCTCTAAAGCTTTAGACTCACACTCTTTTCCGCCCAGCATGGCCAATGCGGTAATTGCTGTCATACCCAAGCCCTGAAAAGACCCTGAACTATGCAAATCATATCGATCAATCTCACTATTAAGCGTTGATGCAAAAATCCTTACTAAACTCGATCATCCTTTCGCTTGTGCATGGGGACCAGACAGGCTTCATGCCGGGCAAGGGTACAGATATCAATATATGCAGGCTCCATATCAACATAGCCCTTTTTGGAGAAAAAAATATCCATGCGGTAGTGGCCTCCCTAGACGCAGAAAAGGCCTTTGATTCAGTCGAATGGCCCTATTTGTGGCAGGCACTGAATCAATTTGGCTTTGGACAGAAGTTTATAGCATGGATCCAACTGATCTATGAGGCCCCTGTGGCCTCTGTGAGGACTAATGGCATCCTGCCCCCCCCTTTTTGCCTCCATAGAGGCATGAGGCAGAGATTATCATCCTAAGCAGATGATACCCTGCTGTATCTGTCAGATGCTGATGGATCCCTTGCGGCCACCCTCGAAGTCATAGATCAATTTGGTAATCTTTCTGGAATTGAAATCAACTGGAACAAGTCCAGTGTGATGCCACTGACAGACTCGACCCCCCTCCATCCTACTCCAACTCGTTACAGTGGGTTTCCCAATTTAAATATTTAGGAGTGAAAATCTGCACTACTTAACAGACGATTTATACCCTATCCTCCAGGACTTAACTTTAAAGAGTCAGGTCTGGAAATCCAAACCTTCTTAAATTACTTTATATCTTATTAAACATTCCTTTGACAATACCGGCTGCCTTCTTCCACAAACTAGATGGGATTATTACATCCTTTGTTTTGGGGGAAGGCCCCCAAGGATAGCAAAAATAAACTGCAGCTACCACTGTCATATTGTGGGTTGGCATTACCATGCTTTAGCAGATACTACTGGGCGGCGGTACTAGTTACCATCTGCTGGTGGTTTACCCAAACCAGATCTAATCCAGCAGTCAACCTAGAAGCTGCTGTCATGGTATACTACTCTGCCTTGAGAAATGCAGTTTATAGAGGACCGCATCAGAGCATGAATAGTACGACTCCCATGCACACTACAATCTTAGTCTGGTGTCAGGTCACAGCTGCCACCCAGGTTCCTGATACTGTGTTGCCCCACATTTCGGAATGTGGGGCAATCCTAAATTGCCACACTTCTGCTCTATCCTGATCCTAGTGTGTGGTCCAGACATGGAGTGGTCAAAGTACAACATATTATGCCACAAGGAACACTGCTGCCTCCAACTCCCCACCTGGATGCTATTTCAACACTTACAACTTAAGCATGCCACTCAGGCACAATTTCCCAACTCAGTCACTGTGGCACCCCAGTCAGTTGAGAGCTTCCTTACATCTCATAGCGTAGACAGAATCATGTCATCCATTTATCTACGTATTACATGTAAAGACTCCGATGGGGATCTTCATATATTTAGTTTGTGGAAGAGGGACATTCCCTCTCTCTTGGAAGAGAAGTGGGACATGGGCCTGCAACAACAAATATCGCTTATACAACTAAAATTCATATACAGACCTTGTTACACTCCCTGAAAAGCTAGCGTAAATGTATTCCTCACGCTCAGAGATATGCCCTAGATGTAGACAAGAGGTTGGGACATTGTTCCATGTCATCTGGGACTGTCCTGCCATTCAGAACTACTGGGGGAAGGTGGCAGACAACATTGCTGTGACAGGTAACCATGGACTCTAAGGTACTTCTCCTGGGTATGGCAGATCCATTAATACAATCTTCACATGCTAAATTGCTGGTGTTCTATTTGAGCTTTTATGCTAGGAAGGTACTCCTCCTTAACTGAAAGTCAGGCGCTCCTCCCACAGTTCAACAATGGCGCCTCTTGGTGGACTCTGTACTCCACCTATACAAACTCACATATATGGGATGCAAGTGCCCCAAGAAATTTACCAAGGTATGGGGGGCATGGGTTACCACTAGGTCCCTAAACCTTTAAAAAGCCTTGCTTTTGAAAATGCACACTATGTCACTCTAATTTCTCCTGGAATATACAACCTTGAAAAATGGCCATGGTCTAATTGGTGATAAGAGAATACAGCTGAGAGACCTCTCCCCTGTAGGACCCCTGTACATAACTCATTGATGATATTCCTACACCCCTGGGAAATAATCCCCCTGACCCCCTTTACATGCATATACAACACGAGTTGGGATTTCATGATCCTCTCCCCCACCCCCCCATATTTGTAAACTTAATCCAGTTATCCATCATACACCCTATTCTCACATCTGGGAGATTTAGAGACTGCTTCTCCAAGAAGTTTTAAACTTCTGAGCATGGTTACACAACCTCCTACTGAATTAGTATGCTAGTATATAACCCTGCCCCATAATTGGATGTCAAAATCAATGTAACTGAATCAGACCTGACTTGTCAGAAATTATCTATGCAACTGTATTATACCTCTGAAGTCATTCTTTTGTCATGTACCTTTGTTTTCTGTACGAAGCCTACTTTTGTATAGCTTTATATACTTCAATAAAACTATTCTGTTAATAAAAAAAGTATATGATAACAATTTTCTGTTTTCCTGGCCCTACCTCACGTCAGCACACAATGGTATGTAACTAGCTGAATGAATGGGAGGGAGAGATGTGTTGTGGAAATCGCATATTTCATATTCCTTATTAAGGTTGGCCTCACAAATATCTATTATAGCCTCTAATATCCTGGTTACCTTGCATGACTCAACTTATTGGCATAGCCCCCCACCTCAGGAATGTGAAGGTCATATTGTTGCTTACCAGGGTGTTGGCTGGGGGTGGTCTTTTTCCTTATACAAGTTCTATATTACCACAATCAAAACCTATACAAGTTAGTCTCACCCAGAACAGCCATGAGGCACGTGTCTGGTCCTGATCCCCTATGCCATGCAAGAGACTCCATAGCGATGGAAACAAGCACTTTTAGTTAAGTATTCTTGATTAGAGTTGAGCGAACCTCTGGAAGTTCGGGTTCTGCTGGTCCGTCCGAACTTCGGGACAAAGTCCGGGTCCGGGTCCGGACGGAACCCGAACGATCGCACGGCTGGAAGTGTAAGGACTCCACCCCCCGATACGGTTATTCAACTCAGTACGTTCCATTGGTCCTATAATCTCCGATATTATCTATAAACACTCCGGTTGGAATTATTCCTTATACTTTATACGCTAAAGGTGTTGTGTAGAGAGGGAGGGTAAGTAAGTCGATCAATGTATGGTAACACACGACTGCACTCCATCCCGGTCCTTTTGTCTTTTAACAATAGTATATGAAAAAAATAATTGTCTTATCAAAATAACTTCATATATTTCGATATGTTTTCATCCGAAGCATGTCTTTTGTTTCCATGTACTGTTTTCTTACTGAAGTCTCCATATTATGTCAACGTATCTATTAAAGACTGTTCAGTCCAGACTAAGTCAATGTAACTAAAAC
>BLSH010354001.1:62263-86593 GCA_018402905.1 Glandirana rugosa | reverse complement strand
TTGTTCTATGCAGAGCTTGATCTGCAACTCAAAGCAGCGGTATGTGAAATCTCTAATTTCTGCTATCTGTCCTCAGAGCAACAGCACAGACAGCAGTAGTAAAGTAATCTATCTCAGGATGCAGGATCAGGTCTTAAAATGGCTCAAATCTGTCCCTCACGCCGTCAGCTACCTTTCCCTACACTAACCCAAGGAGCATGTGACTGCAGCACTGTGACTCCAGCTTATAAAGAGGCTGGGTCACATGATGCACTGGCCAATCACAGCCATGCCATTAGTAGGCATGGCTGTGATGGCTTCTAAGGGCAAACCAGTGAAACGCTTGTTGATTGGCTGCCCTGCAGCTTCTCAACACGTGGAGTAAAATAGCAGAACCCCGGACCGAACCCGAACGATTTTTGAAATGTCCGGGTCCGGGTCCGTGCCACGGACACCCTAAAGTTCGGTACGGACCCGAACGTTACAGTCTGGGTTCGCTCAACACTATTCTTGATATTTTCTTTATCTGTATCTGTCATTACTTGTAATAAATGTTATATTTTTTATTTGTGTGATCTCTCTTTGCACATATTGAACACAACCCCAAAAACGTGACAAGAGATTTGGTACCAGGAGTGGGCTCGATTTGTTCAAATAAGGGATACAGAAATGATGCAACATTGTGCTAGACTGTTTGTGCTGGGTTTAATGTTGTGTACTTGTATTGTGAGCCACAGTACATTCAGAAAGCATAGGAAATGTATCAGATACTTAGCTGGCTTATTTGAGGTGCCTTTAGGTGATCAGGTGCAAGCATATTTTTGTTTAGGTGTTAACTGGACACCGGCTTGCGATTTTGTTTTTGTTTGATAAATTGGACGAGAGACTGATATACAAATGAAACTGTTGTATCTTCAGGAAGCCTTAATTTGCAATAGTAAATAATATTGGTCTCTGGACTTTAGTTTCAGAGCAATGAGACTATTTTGAATATTGAAAATGATGAGCTGACCACTCAGATTGATTTTTATGTATATGTCCGAATTGTTTGAAGCTAGCCAATGGACATGGTACTTGTTTATAATGTCTATATAAAATGACAAGATTACCTTAATCAAGATAGATTGGTAATGCTTAGTATGATTTGTAAAATAAGTTTTGTTACTTATGTTTGTGCGTTTATGTGAGTTAAATATTGGAAAAGTGAAGTAATGAAACTGAAGAAAAAGTTCTGTGAAGTTGTAAATGAGAAAAGTGAGAAATGCCTACAGTCTGCAGGAACTCCTCCCCCTCCCTCTTTACATGTTTGTGTTTGTGTAAAGAGAGAAGAGAGAAAGAGAAAGACTGCAGCATCCCCCTCCCCCTCCTTCTTCCTTCAAAAAATCTTTTGTGAGGGTCTGTCTGTGAAATGTAGTAATGTATTTATTTTTGTCCAGCTATGAAATGATTAGTATAACATGTGATGTTCAAATGTGGGTTATATATAAGACCAAAGGGAAATGTTTAATTCAGTTTAAACAAAGAAAAGGCTGATTGCAGCCGGCACCCTTTACATTCCTAAAAGCAGCCATGATTATTATAATTATTAAATGTTTAGTTCTTCATTCCAGCCTACTGGGCATGGAAAGGGAGAAGGCTACACCCATTGATAAAAACCTAGTTGTACCTTTTTCTGACAGTCATTTGAACAAAATAGCTGATTAGACAAGTTTTGTATAACATGTTAAATGTATGAGCAAGCAAAGAGTAACAGAACACAATAGGACAATAGTGAATGATCACTGGAGTTGATTGTAATAAAGTGTGATACTTTAGAATACAATACGATGATTGTTTTATACGTTTTTCGTTAAAACAGAAGGAACCATATTTGATTTGTTCCTAGGAGTTTCCAAGATCTGTATGGGATTGAACAAGACGTTGAAATAGGATAACTCGATATGGATTTGGTGATGTATAATATTTGAACACACTGCAAATGTTATTGTGAATGTTAACCATGGTGAATTATTGACAACTTTTGATGGACATCCTTTAATGAAAATCCACGTGGTGATTAATTAATTAATTAATGAGCTCATTTAACATGAGTAGGAAAGAGTGAATACTCATTAAACAACATGGCCATATGTTTTGTCTGGAAAGTGTTGTCAATATGTGTTTTGTGCTAAGCATTTTTTTATTTCTAGGTGGGAAATGTAATGATAATGCACTAATACCTTTCATTTTGTTTAGTTCCTAGATAGTGCTAAACAGCATCAATCCACCTGTCTGATATGGTTTGATGTCCAAGAACTAAAGATGAAGATTACAACATACATTGACAACTTACATTGTCTCTTAATTGTTGATATTTTGTTTATGTGAATGTAATGACAGTTTTATTAGAACTGATTGTAAACAGAGCAGCTAATAATTTTGATGCTGCGTGATGGGTATTCAAGTTCATTTCCTTCTGATTAAGTTGAATTTGAAACATATTTCTAATGGTTTGGAGGGTATAATAATACCTAAACATAATATGTTTATCTTCCTCTACTGTCCCTTTCTGTGTGTATTTAGCTTGATTTATAGCAGGATCTACTTTAATAGATTCTGCCATAATCATTGAAGTGGCATGTAATACAGAGCCACTGTTGGAGTGTGTGAAAAAAGAACAGAATCCACAGGATGTGCACATTACAGGAAGAGAATGGGTGATATTAAAAGTTAAAGGTTTTACAAAACTGGTGTTTGAGTTGAAGTATATTTTTCTATATGAATGACTGTTTGAATTCAAGCTAATTGTGTCATTTATTATGGAAAAAGTATTTTTTTTGTCCACTCAATCAAAGATAATCATGAATACTGCAATGGTTGCAAATTTTAAACCAAGTCCTTCAAAATTAAGGTGCTGTAATTTTGATATATACATTGTTATGTGTGACAATTAGTGATCCTTTGGCCACCACGTTTGATATACTTAATTGTGAAATGAAATAGGTTCCCAGGTATGTTTTTCCTCAATTCTCCCCAGTTGCTTGGGTGTGGGACTGGCATGTAGAGTATGGTGACACATTAGGTGTGGGTAGTTTGTACACACATATTGGGGACAGTGTAGAGAATAGCCAGTTAGCCTGCCAGAATGTCTTTAGTGTGGGAGGAGACCGGAGTACACAGAGGAAATACACACATTAGGTGGTTTGAAGTTGGGCCTATGGTTGGCCATTGTTAAGTTTAAATACAAAGAAGAGTACAGGTGGGAGATGGGTGGTGGTGTTCCTGTACCAATATTTCATCCTGAATGAGAAAAAGCTGAGTTTTTCCTTTTAGTGTTAGGCCAGGTCACTAGGGATTGGGGATTTAACTGTTCAGAAATATAAATCCATGATGGCCTATATGGGCATTATTGTTAAGTATGAAAGGTTGGACTGGCAGTCTTGGTAACACACCTGCCTTGACGTCAACCACAAGCATATTGGAGAAAGGAGACAAACACTTTTGACAGCAGCAACCGTCTGTAAAGACTTTGCCAATGATCAGCAGCTGAACTGTTGGTGCAAGTTACACCTGTTCTGATAGTTGAGTATCTGAACTGTTCCATCATGGTCAAGTACCTGAATCTGATTGTGAAGTACCTGAACTGTTTTGTCTGCTCTGATGGTCAAGAGCTTGAACTGTCTGTAAAGTTCCAGCTACCATGTGGTTATGTGCCTACACGTTTATGACTTGTGAGCTGCAATAGTCCAGAGGATATGGACTTTGTATTCTACAGTTTTTTCAGTTCTACAGCGTTGAATTTGTTGTGCTGCAGCTGCGATCTGATCACCGGATGTCTAAGACTCTGCTGTCCATCACCAGGTATGGAGGACTTTGACAAGTTTCTACACGTTTAAACTCTTGGAAAGGAGAGTTTGATGTTCATACCTGCTCCTGTGCTTTCGAAAGGAGAAGTTTGGTGTTCTTCTGTTCTTCTGTTAGTCCAACATATAGTTTTTTAAGTTTGGATATTTTTATATTTTTCAGCCCTATCATAGCCGAATGAGATGTTCTGTGCAGGTAAATCATACAGGGAAAGGAAAGTAGGTATCTACACTTTAAATTAGATACACTTTAGATCCCCCATTTTTCATTTAAGGTAAACCAGGGGGTGGGAGAATTATTCTTTTTGTTTACAAATAGTCAGGTGCTTTCTTCATTGTTGATGTTACTTTTATGTACAGTTGGAGGCATTATAGGATTTGTGAGCCAGGGGCTGGAGTGTTTTGGAAATTGCATAGTTCATATTCTTTATTAAGGTTGGCCTCACAAATATCTATTATAGCCTCTAATATCCTGGTTACCTTGCATGAATTATTGGCATATGAACTGCCTTATATGGACAAGCTAGCCCGCCCTCCTCAGGAATGCGAAAGTCATATTGTTGCTTACCAGGGTGTTGGCTGGGGTGGTCTTTTTCCTTATACAAGTTCTATATTACCACAGTCAAAACCTATACGAGTTAGTCTCACGCAGAACAGCCAAGAGGCACGTGTCTGGTCATGATCCCCTGATATTTTCTTTATCTGTATCCGTCATTACTTGTAATAAATGTTATATTATTAATTATTTGTGTGATCTCTCTTTGCACATATCGAACACAACTCCAAAAACGTGACAAGAGAAAAGAACCACTGACAATCAAAGAAAAGCTGCTAAAGACAAAAATCTCTAATCCCAAACTTTGCAGAACTTGCTGACCACATGCATAGCTTGTAAAGTTGAATGAAGTGCTAACAGTCTCACATATATCTTCCTGTTCCTGAGCAGAAAGGTCTACTTCCTGCATGCCAATCTAATCACCCTGGTGAACCAATAGATGATGACTTTTGAGAAGATTATCCACTTTCCTCACCTTTTTTTACCTTTGCATGTACACTGTTAGCAACTTGACCATGTGTAAGGAACTAAAGTCTTCCTGCTGTGTACTCAGTGACTCTCGTGCAAATGCTTGGAGTGACTGCCCCCAGTTTGCCTGGAAACTGGATACCACTTTAGAATTGAGCTTTGGAGATTGGCATAGTATCACTATTTCTGGTAAAAAGACAGAAAGGGAATCTTTGCAGGAAATTTCTTCAATCTCCAACATTCTTCTGTCTGAAGCAACTGCTGGAGCAAAGGGTACTGTACTAGTGCTTTCAGAACCAATCCCAAGTCCAATGAAGGGAACAATTATTTCCTTGGTGGTCGTATATGGATTACTGCCTACATGAAGCATCTGGTCAATGGCTCTTCCACCCATCTTCAGCCCGAAAAAGAGGATAAAGGCACAGACCTGTACTTTAATGGAGTTGTATGCCAGACCAACCTCTAGCACTAATTGTAAAAATGTCTAGGATATTGGCTGGAACTGGGGACCCAGGAGAAATCATTTGATGAGCAAACAAAACAAACTACCTTGATATCCTCTCATATGTAGCATTCATGGATGATCTTGTGGCCTTCACCAAGGTCTAAACCACCTCGGATGAGATTGCCTGCACCTCTAGTCTGGCCAATTCAATAGCCAGGTTATTGAAGGGGTATAACTGGATTTGGGTGCTGCCATTGACGTTGGCATAAAAGATCTTGTTTGACCGAAAACAAGACTGGGGGTGCTGATGACATCTGGCGGAGCAAAACCTAGGCCTCCTCGGCAGGTGGAAAGAACCTGTATGGCATAAACATGTTCTGTCCAAATTTTCAGAAGAATCTTCATAATCAAGGACACTGAAGGAAGACAAAGACCAAATGGAAAAACCAATGACACTGTGAACCCATCTTCTATCACTTCACCTTTGCATATTCTTGCATAATACTGAAACCTGGGTGTTCAGTGGAGTCTCTATGAGAACTACAGCTGGAATGCCCCATAAAGCCAATACTAGCTGAGGGACTAATTGTTGGAAAATAATCCACCTAACTGTTCCGTTAGTGGATTCTGCTTTACCCACAAGTAGACTGCCATCAACTGCCTGTAAGCGACTCTCCACCAAGTAAAAAGTTTCTTTTGTGAAAAGTAACAGGAAAACAGGAAAATACTCTTGGTGCACCCTTGGCAGGCAATGTAGGCTACTGCTGTCTTGTTGTCAATTGTCAACTTCACTCGGGACCCCTTGGAGGAATATCCTGAAAAGCTTACAATGCTAGGAAAAACTGCCTTCCATTTAAGACAGTCAGAGCATCTGCATTCCACCAGGATCCAATCGCCTTGCACCTGTCTCCTCTGACTGGAAAGAGACTGGCATCTGATGTCAAAATTATTCCATCTCCTGGGCTGAGAGGCATGCCCCAAAAGAGGTATACTTAGCATAACTTGCTAATTCATGCAGACACAAAGACCTTCTGATCCATAGACAGCCCAACCCATTGACTGAGGAAGGCAAATTGAAATGGCTCAAGGCCCAAGGTACCACTGGAATCGCCACTGTAAAAAGTCCCAATGGGGACAATGCAATCCCTCGCTGACATAAAAGCTGTTGCCATGACTCTTCGTATGCAGATTTTCATTTCATAAATTTTGCAGTTTTGGAAAGACACTTGACTTATTTGGGTATGAAATACTACTTCAAGATCCTTAATAGATTGAAAAGGGGTTAACTGCTATCCCTGTTTGTTCACTAGTCGACTGAACTTGGAAAAGGACTTGTAGAACAAGGTTGTGATGCTTTACCAGCTCATGGCTTACATGTGTGACAAATGTTGCTTAAGTAGTGGTAGAGACTTATCCCCAAAGACGAATTACTGCCACCAGTATGTACCCATTCAAATTCTTCAAACACAGACTGTAGGGAAAGCTCCTGATTAGAGTTGAGCGAACACGGACTGTAAAGTTCAGGTCCGTACTGGACTTTAGGGTGTCCGTGCCCCGAACCCGATCCTGGATATTTAAAAAACAGTCCGGGATTGGGTTCGGTATTCAGGTATTTTTTGGTGCCTGTTGAATAGCTGCAGGGCAGCCAATCAACAAGGGTTTCACTTGTTTGCCCTTAGAAGTCATCACAGCCATGCCTACTAATGGCATGGCTGTGATTGGCCAGTGCATCATGTGACCCAGACTATTTTTGGCACCTGTTGAATAGCTGCAGGGCAGCCCATCAACAAGCGTTTCACTCGTTTGCCCTTAGAAGCCATCACAGCCATGCCTACTAATGGCATGGCTGTGATTGGCTAGTGCATCATGTGACCAAGCCTCTATATGAGCTGGCATCACCTAGTGCCGCGTGTCACATCGTCTTGTACTGGAGTAGGGAGAGGATGCTGCCGCCGCTGTGAGGAGCAGATTAGCGTTCTAATATCATCTCATCCTGCATTAGAGACAGGTTCCTGGTTGTGCTGTGATAGAAAGATTAGCATTCTAAACCCATTTGATACTGGAGTAGGTACAGGTTCCTGGTGCTGTGAGGGAAAGATTAGCGTTCTAATATCAACTCATCCTGCATTAGAGAGAGGTTCCTGGCGGTGCTGTGAGGGAAAGATTAGCATTCTAATATCATCTGATACTGCATTAGGTAGAGGTTCTTGGCGCTGTGAGGGAAAGATTAGCGTTCTAATATCATCTGATACTGCACTAGGGACAGTTTCTTGGTGATGTGATGGAAAGATTAGCTTTCTAATATCATCTGATACTGCATTAGGTACAAGTTCCTGGTGCTGTGAAGGAAAGATTAGTGTTCTAATATCATCTGATACTGCATTAGGGACAGGTTCCTGGTGCTGTGAGGGAAAGATTAGCATTCTAATATCTTCTCATACTGCAGTAGGGAGAGGTTCCTGTCAGTGCTGTGAGGGACAGATTATCGTTATAAAATCAGCTCATACTGGAGTAGGGACAGGTTCCTGGTGGTGTTGTGAGGGACAGATTAGTGTTTTAAAATCATCTCATACTGCAGTAAGGACAGGTTCCAGTCGGTGCTGTGAGGGACAGATAAGCATTCTAAAATCATCTCATACTGGTGTATGGAGAGGTTCCTGTTGGTGCTGTGAGGGACAGATTATCATTCTAAAATCCTCTCATACTGGAGTATGGAGAGGTTCCTGTCGGCGCTGTGAGGGACAGATTAGTGTTCTAAAATAATCTCATACTGGTGTAGGGAGAGGTTCCTGTCGGTGCGGGGAGGGACAGATTACCATTCTAAAATCATCTCATACTGGCGTAGGGAGAGGTTCCTGTCGGTGCTGTGAGGGACAGATTAGCGTTCTAAAATCATCTCATACTGGAGTAGGGAGAGGTTCCTGTCAGTGCTGTGAGGGACAAATTATTGTTCTAAAATAATGTCATACTGAAGTAGGGAGAGGTTCCTGTCGGTGCTGTGAGGGAGAGATTATCATTGTAAAATCATCTGATACTGGAGTAGGGAGAGGTTCCTGTCGGTGCTGTGAGGGACAGATTATCATTCTAAAATCATCTCATACAGGTTTAGGGAGAGGTTATTGTCGGTGCTGTGAGGGACAGATTATCGTTCTAAAACCATCTCATCCTGCAGAAGGACAGGTTCCTGTCTGTGCTGTGAGGGACAGATTATCGTTCTAAAATCATCTCATACTGGTGTAGGGAGAGGTTCCTGTTGGTGCTGTGAGGGACAGATCAGCGTTCTAAAATTATCTCATACTGGGGTAGGGAGAGGTTCCTGTCGGTGCTGTGAGGGACAGATTATCGTTCTAAAGTCATCTCATACTGGTGTAGGGAGAGGTTCCTGGTGGTGCTGTGAGGGACAGATTAGTGTTCTAAAATCATCTCATACTGGTGTAGGGAGAGGTTCCTGTCGGTGCTGTGAGGGACAGATTATCATTCAAAAACAATCTCATACTGGGGTAGGGAGAGATTCCTGTCGGTGCTGTGAGGGACAGATTATCGTTCTAAAATTATCTCATACTGGGGTACGGAGAGGTTTGTGTCGGTGCTGTGAGGGACAGATTATTGTTCTAAAATCATCTCATACTGGGGTAGGGAGAGGTTTGTGTCGGTGCTGTGAGGGACAGATTATCGTTCTAAAATCATCTCATACTGGTGTAGGGAGAGGTTCCTGGTTGTGCTGTGAGGGACAGATTAGGGTTCTAAAATCATCTCATACTGGAGTAGGGAGAGGTTCCTGTCTCAGTGCTGTGAGGGACAGATTATCGTTCTAAAATCATCTCATACTGGTGTAGAGAGAAGTTTCTGTCGTTGCTGTGATGGACAGATTATCATTCTAAAATCATCTCATACTGGTGTAGGGGGAGTTTCCTGGCAGTGCTGTGAGGGACAGATTATCGTTCTAAAATCATCTAATACTGGTGTAGGGAGAGGTTCCTGTCGGTGCTGTGAGGGACAGATTATCGTTCTAAAACCATCTCATCCTGCAGAAGGACAGGTTCCTGTGTGTGCTGTGAGGGACAGATTATCGTTCTAAAATCATCTCATACTGGTGTAGGGAGAGGTTCCTGTTGGTGCTGTGAGGGACAGATCAGCGTTCTAAAATTATCTCATACTGGTGTAGGGAGAGGTTCCTGTCGGTGCTGTGAGGGACAGATTATCGTTCTAAAATCATCTCATACTGGAGTAGGGACAGGTTCCTGGCGGTGCTGCGAGGGACAGATTAGTGTTCCAAAATCATCTCATACTGCAGTAGGGAGAGGTTCCAGTCGGTGCTGTGAAGGACAGATTAGCGTTCTAAAATCATCTCAAAATGGAGTAGGCAGAGGTTCCTGTCATTGCTGTGAGGGACCAATTATCGTTCTGAAATAATCTCATACTGCAGTAGGGACAGGTTCCTGTCGGTGCTGTGAGGGACAGATTAGTGTTTTAAAATCATCTCATACTGCAGTAGGGACAGGTTCCATTCGGTGCTGTGAGGGACAGATAAGCATTCTAAAATCCTCTCATACTGGTGTATGGAGAGGTTCCTGTCGGTGCTGTGAGGGACAGATTATCGTTCTAAAATCATCTCATACTGGAGTAGGGAGAGGTTCCTGTCGGTGCTGTGAGGGACAGATTATCATTCTAAAATCATCTCATACTGGTGTAGGGAGAGGTTCCTGGTGGTGCTGTGAGGGGCAGATTAGTGTTCTAAAATAATCTCATACTGGTGTATGGAGAGGTTCCTGTCGGTGCGGGGAGGGACAGATTACCATTCTAAAATCATCTCATACTGACGTAGGGAGAGGTTCCTGTCGGTGCTGTGAGGGACAGATTATCATTTTAAAATCATCTCATACAGGTTTAGGGAGAGGTTATTGTCGGTGCTGTGAGGGACAGATTATCGTTCTAAAACCATCTCATACTGCAGAAGGACAGGTTCCTGTCTGTGCTGTGAGGGACAGATTATCGTTCTAACATCATCTCATACTGGTGTAGGGAGAGGTTCCTGTCGGTGCTGTTAGGGACAGATCAGCGTTCTAAAATTATCTCATACTGGGGTAGGGAGAGGTTCCTGTCGGTGCTGTGAGGGACAGATTATCGTTCTAAAGTCATCTCATACTGGTGTAGGGAGAGGTTCCTGGTGGTGCTGTGAGGGACAGATTAGTGTTCTAAAATCATCTCATACTGGGGTAGGGAGAGATTCCTGTCGGTGCTGTGAGGGACAGATTATCGTTCTGAAATTATCTCATACTGGTGTACGGAGAGGTTTCTGTCGGTGCTGTGAGGGACAGATTATTGTTCTAAAATCATCTCATACTGGGGTAGGGAGAGGTTTGTGTCGGTGCTGTGAGGGACAGATTATCATTCTAAAATCATCTCATACTGGTGTAGGGAGAGGTTCCTGGTTGTGCTGTGAGGGACAGATTAGGGTTCTAAAATCATCTCATACTGGAGTAGGGAGAGGTTCCTGTCTCGGTGCTGTGAGGGACAGATTATCGTTCTAAAATCATCTCATACTGGTGTAGAGAGAAGTTTCTGTCGTTGCTGTGATGGACAGATTATCATTCTAAAATCATCTCATACTGGTGTAGGGGGAGTTTCCTGGCAGTGCTGTGAGGGACAGATTATCGTTCTAAAATCATCTAATACTGGTGTAGGGAGAGGTTCCTGTCGGTGCTGTGAGGGACAGATTATCGTTCTAAAACCATCTCATCCTGCAGAAGGACAGGTTCCTGTGTGTGCTGTGAGGGACAGATTATCGTTCTAAAATCATCTCATACTGGTGTAGGGAGAGGTTCCTGTCGGTGCTGTGAGGGACAGATTAGTGTTCTAAAATAATCTCATACTGGTGTAGGGAGAGGTTCCTGTCGGTGCTGTGAGGGACAGATTATCGTTCTAAAACCATCTCATACTGCAGAAGGACAGGTTCCTGTCAGTGCTGTGAGGGACAGATTATCATTCTAAAATCATCTCATACTGGAGTAGGGAGAGGTTCCTGTCGGTGCTGTGAGGGACAGATTATCGTTCTAAAATCATCTCATACTGGAGTAGGGGCAGGATCCTGGCGGTGCTGCGAGGGACAGATTAGTGTTCCAAAATCATCTCATACTGCAGTAGGGACAGGTTCCAGTCGGTGCTGTGAAGGACAGATTAGCGTTCTAAAATCATCTCATACTGGAGTAAGGAGAGGTTCCTGGCGGTGCTGTGAGGGACAGATTAGCGTTCTAAAATCATCTCAAACTGGAGTAGGCAGAGGTTCATGTCGGTGCTGTGAGGGACCGATTATCGTTCTGAAATAATCTCATACTGCAGTAGGGACAGGTTCCTGTCGGTGCTGTGAGGGACAGATTAGCATTCTAAAATCATCTCATACTGGTGTATGGAGAGGTTTCTGTCGGTGCTGTGAGGGACAGATTATCATTCTAAAATCATCTCATACTGGAGTAGGGAGAGGTTCCTGTGTAGGCGCTGTGAGGGACAGATTAGTGTTCTAAAATCATCTCATACTAGTGTAGGGAGAGGTTCCTGTCAGTGCTGTGAGGGACAGATTAGCATTCTAAAGTCATCTCATACTGTTGTAGGGAGAGGTTCCTGTCGGTGCTGTGAGGGACAGATTATCATTCTAAAATCATCTCATACTGCAGTATGGAGAGGTTCCTGTCGGTGCTGTGAGGGACAGAGTATCGTTCTAAAATCATCTCATACTGGAGTAGGGACAGGTTCCTGTCGGTGCTGTGAGGGACAGATTATCGTTCTAAAATCATCTCATACTGCAGTAGGGACAGTTTCCTGTCGGTGCTTTGAGGGACAGATTAGTGTTCTAAAATCCTCTCATACTGATATAGGGAGAGGTTCCTGTCGGAGCTGTGAGGGACAGATTATCGTTCTAAAATGATCTCATACTGGAGAAGGGAGAGGTTCCTGTTGGCGCTGTGAGGGACAGATTATCGTTCTAAAATCATCTCATACTTCTGTAGGGAGAGTTTCCTGGCCGTGCTGTGAGGGACAGATTATCGTTCTAAAATCATCTCATACTGGTGTAGGGACAGGTTCCCGTTGGTGCTGTGAGGGACAGATTAGTGTTCTAAAATTATCTCATACTGGTGTAGGGAGATGTTCCTGTTGGTGCTGTGAGGGACAGACTATCGTTCTAAAACCATCTCATACTGCAGAAGGACAGGTTCCTGTCAGTGCTGTGAGGGACAGATTATCGTTCTAAAATCATCTCATACTGGAGTAGGGAGAGGTTCCTGTTGGTGCTGTGAGGAACAGATTATCATTCTAAAATCATCTCATACTGCAGTAGGGAGAGGTTCCTGTCGGTGCTGTGAGGGACAGATTATCGTTCTAAAATCATCTCATACTGGAGTAGGGACAGGTTCCTGTCGGTGCTGTGAGGGACAGATTATCGTTCTAAAATCATCTCATACTGCAGTAGGGACAGGTTCCTGTCGGTGCTTTGAGGGACAGATTAGTATTCTAAAATCCTCTCATACTGGTGATGGGAGAGGTTCCTGTCCATGCTGTGAGGGACAAATTAGTGTTCTAAAATCATCTCATACTGGAGTAGGGAGAGGTTCCTGTCGGTGCTGTGAGGGCCAGATTATCGTTCTAAAATCATCTCATACTGGAGTAGGGACAGGTTCCTGGCGGTGCTGCGAGGGACAGATTAGTGTTCTAAAATGATCTCATACTGCAGTAGAGACAGGTTACAGTCGGTGCTGTGAAGGACAGATTAGCATTCTAAAATCATCTCATACTGGAGTAGGCAGAGGTTAATGTCGGTGCTGTGAAGGACTGATTATCGTTCTGAAATCATCTCATACTGCAGTAGGGAGAGGTTCCTGTCGGTGCTGTGAGGTACAGATTAGCGTTCTAAAATCATCTCATAATGGTGTATGGAGAGGTTCCTGTCGGTGCTGTGAGGGACAGATTATCGTTCTAAAATCATCTCATACTGGAGTAGGGAGAGGTTCCTGTGTTGGCGCTGTGAGGGACAGATTAGTGTTTTAAAATCATCTCATACTGGTGTAGGGAGAGGTTCCTGTCGGTGCTGTGAGGGACAGATTAGCATTCTAAAGTCATCTCAAACTGTTGTAGGGAGAGGTTCCGGTCGGTGCTGTGAGGGACAGATTATCGTTCTAAAATCATCTCATACAGGAGTAGGGAGAGGTTCCTGTTGGTGCTGTGAGGAACAGATTATCGTTCTAAAATCTTATCATACTGCAGTAGGGAGAGGTTCCTGTCGGTGCTGTGAGGGACAGATTATCGTTCTAAAATCATCTCATACTGGAGTAGGGACAGGTTCCTGGCGGTGCTGCGAGGGACAGATTAGTGTTCTAAAATCATCTCATACTGCAGTAGAGACAGATTACAGTCGGTGCTGTGAAGGACAGATTAGCATTCTAAAATCATCTCATACTGGAGTAGGCAGAGGTTCATGTCGGTGCTGTGAAGCACCGATTATCGTTCTGAAATCATCTCATACTGCAGTAGGGAGAGGTTCCTGTCGGTGCTGTGAGGTACAGATTAGCGTTCTAAAATCATCTCATACTGGTGTATGGAGAGGTTCCTGTCGGTGCTGTGAGGGACAGATTATCATTCTAAAATCATCTCATACTGGAGTAGGGAGAGGTTCCTGTGTCGGCGCTGTGAGGGACAGATTAGTGTTTTAAAATCATCTCATACTGGTGTAGGGAGAGGTTCCTGTCGGTGCTGTGAGGGACAGATTAGCATTCTAAAGTCATCTCATACTGTTGTAGGGAGAGGTTCCGGTCGGTGCTGTGAGGGACAGATTATCGTTCTAAAATCATCTCATACAGGAGTAGGGAGAGGTTCCTGTTGGTGCTGTGAGGAACAGATTATCGTTCTAAAATCTTATCATACTGCAGTAGGGAGAGGTTCCTGTCGGTGCTGTGAGGGACAGATTATCGTTCTAAAATCATCTCATACTGGAGTAGGGAGAGGTTCCTGTCGGTGCCGTGAGGGACAGATTATCGTTCTAAAATCATCTCATACTGGAGTAGGGAGAGGTTCCTGTCGGTGCTGTGAGGGACAGATTATCGTTTTAAAACCATCTCATACTGCAGAAGGACAGTTTCCTGTCAGTGCTGTGAGGGACAGATTATCGTTCTAAAATCATCTCATACTGGAGTAGGGAGAGGTTCCTGTCGGTGCTGTGAGGGACAGATTATCTTTCTAAAATCATCTCATACTGCAGTAGGGACAGGTTCCTGTTGGTGCTGTGAGGGACAGATTATCGTTCTAAAATCATCTCATACTGCAGTAGGGAGAGGTTCCTGTCGGTGCTTTGAGGGACAAATTAGTGTTCTAAAATCCTCTCATACTGGTGATGGGAGAGGTTCCTGTCCGTGCTGTGAGGGACACATTAGCGTTCTAAAATCATTTCATACTGGTGTAGGGAGAGGTTCCTGTCGGTGCTGTGAGGGACATATTATCATTCTAAAATAATCTCATACTGCAGTAGGGACAGGTTCCTGTCAGTACTGTGAGGGACAGATTATTGTTCTAAAATCATCATATACTGCAGTAGCAACAGGTTCCTGTCAGTGCTGTGAGGGACTGATTATCGTTCTAAAATCATCTCATACTGCAGTAGAGACAGGTTCCTGTCGGGGCTGTGAGGGACAGATTAGCATTCTAAAATCATCTCATACTGGCGTAGGGAGAGGTTCCTTTCGGTGCTGTGAGGGACAGATTATCATTCTAAAATCATCTCATACTGGAGTAGGAAGAGGTTTCTGTCTGTGCTGTGAGGGACAGGTTATCGTTCTAAAATCCTCTCATACTGCAGTACGGAAAGGTTCCTGTCTGTGCTGTCAGGGACAGATTATCATTCTAAAATCATCTCATACTGCAGTAGGGACAGGTTCCTGTCGGTGCTGTGAGGGACAGTTTATCATTTTAAAATCATCTCATACTGCAGTAGGGACAGGTTCCTGTCGGTGCTGTGAGGGACAAATTAGCGTTCTAAAATCATCTCATACTGGTGTTGGGAGAGGTTCCTGCTGCTGGTGTGAGCGGTGCATTTCTTGCACAAAAATAAAAAGTGCGTCTATGTTGCTGTTTAAAAAAAAAAAGAATAATAATTTATTATTCTTTTTTTTAGTATTATAAATATTGCTACATACTACATTTGCGGCCAGCGGTGCATTTCTTGCACAAAAATAAAAAGTGCATTTACATTGCTGGTTTAAAAAAAAAAAAAAGAATAATAATTTATTATTCCTTTTTTATTATTAATAAATAGTGCTACATAGTACATTTGCGTCCAGAATGAGGAGATCGTCAAATAAGGAACTTGATCGTGGTCGTGGTACTGCTTGTGCTGCTGGTGTTGGTGGTGTTGGTGAAGTTCCTGTTGCAAGGAGAGGACGTGGTCAACTTGTGCCAGCTACACGCACAAGTGAAACACCTTCCTCAGGCGCGAGTAGCCGACAAAACCTTCATCGTTATATAGTAGGCCCGAATGCCGCTCAACGAATGGTGAGGCCAGAACAAGTACAGACGATAGTATATTGGGTGATTGACAATGCCTCCAGTACCTTCACATTGTCTCCCACCCGATCCCTTGATCAAAGCTCAGAGTTGGCACCTGAACCCCATGGCCATCTGTCTTTCACCTCAGCCCATTGTAAATCAGCCAAGCAGTCTGAGCCCCAAGTCATGCAGCAGTCTCTTATGCTCTTTGATGACTCTGTTGGTGTGCTTTCTGTGGGCCATCCACATAGCCCTGCCCCAGAAGTGGAAGACATTGAGTGCACCAACCACTTCTGTTTCAGGATGAGGACATGGAAATACCACCGCAACACGTCTCTGATGATGACAAAACACAGGTGCCAACTGCTGCGGCTTTCCACAGTTTGCAGACTGACAAGGAGGGCAGTGGTGAAGGGTGGGTGAAAGATGATGTGGAGGATGATGAGGTGCTAGATCCCAGATGGAATGAAGGTCATGCGAGTGACGTGTACAGTTTGGAGGAAGAGGTGGTGGTCGTACAGAGGCACCACCACAGCAAAAGAGGAAGCAGGTTGCAAAAACAGAGTGACTGTCCCTAGACAGTACGCCTGCTACTACCCACCGCACCCAGGGACCTAGCACACCAAAGGCAGCTCAAAGGAGTTCCTTGGCATGGCAGCTCTTCAGACAATGTGCTGACGACAAGACACGAGTGGTTTGCACGCTGTGCAATCAGAGCCTGAAGCGATGCATAAATGTTCTAAACCTGAGCACAACCTGCATGACCAGGCATCTACATGCAAAGCACGAGCTGCAGTGGAATAAGCACCTCAAAATTCAAGAAAGGTCTCGGGCTCCTCCTGCTTCCTCTTCTGCTTTCCTCTTCTGCTGCTGCCTTGGCCTCTTCCTCTACCTCTACAGTGCCAGTGTCACCTGCCACCCAGCAAACAGACGATGTGACAGCAACGCCACCATGTCAGCCACCGTCCCCAAGCATTTCCACACAGTCCCATGGAAGCTTACAGCTCTCCATCTCCCATACACTGGAGAGAAAGAGGAAGTACCCCCCTACCCACCCACGATCCCTGGCCCTGAATGCCAGCATTTCAAAATTCCTGGCCTTTGAAATGCTGTCATTCTGTCTGGTGGACATGGACAGTTTTAAAAACCTGATGGCAGTGTCTGTCCCACAGTACGTGGTTCCCAGCTGCCACTACTTTTCCAGGCGTGCCATCCCTTCCCTGCACAAACAAGTCGGGGACAAGATCAAATGTGCACTGCGCAATGCCATCTGTGGCAAGATCCACATAACCACTGATACGTGGACCAGTAAGCGCGGGCAGGGACGCTATATCTCGCTAACTGCACACTGGGCAAATGTAGTGGCGGGTGGGCCTGAGACGGCTAGCCATTTGGCGCATGTCCTTCTGCCACTGAGGATTGCAGGGCATTTCTCTTTGCCTCCTGTTGCCTCCTCCTCCTACTCTGCTTACTCCTCCTCTACCACCTCCTCATCCGCTCAGCATAACACCTTCACCACCAACTTCAGCACATCCAGGGGGAAACAACAGCAGGTTGTTTTAAAACTGATATGTTTGGGGGATAAACCCCACACTGCGCAGCAGCTGTGGACGGGCATTGAACAACAGACCGATGAGTGGTTGTTGCCACTGAGCCTCAACCCTGCCTGGTGGTGTGCAATAATGGGCAAAATCTCGTAGCAGCTCTGGGCCTAGCCGGTTTGACGCACATCCCTTGCCTGGTGCATGTGCTGAATTTGGTGCTGCAGAAATTTCTGAAAAACTACCCGGATATGTCAGAGCTGCAGCAGAAAGTGCGGGCTGTCTGTGCACGCTTTCTGCGTTCTCACCCTGCTGCTGTTCACCTGTCTGCGCTGCAGCTGAACTCCGGCCTTCCCGCTCACCGCCTCCTATGCGACGTACCCACAAGGTGGAACTCCACCTTGCACATGCTGAAGAGACTGTGCGAGCAGCAGCAGGCAATAGTAAAGTTTCAGCTGCAGCACGCACGGATCAGTCACTCTGCGGAACAGCACCACTTCACCACCAACGAGTGGGCCTCCATGCGAGACCTGTGTACCATATTGCGGTGTTTCGAGTACTCCACCAACATTGCCAGTGCCAATGATGCTGTTCTCAGCGTTACTATCCCACTTCTATGTCTCCTTGAAAAAACACTTCGGGCGATGATGGAAGAGGATGTGGCACAGGAGGAGGAGGAAGAGGGGTCATTTCCACAGTTATCAGGCCAGTCATTCACAAGTGGCTCAGAGGGTGGGTTCCTGTACCAACATAGGCCAGGTAAAAAAAATTCAAGCCAGGGCACAGTTCGGGAGGATGAGGAGGACGAGAATGATCAGGAGGAGGAGGAGGTGGAGGAACCGTGTTCACAACAGGATGGCACCCAACGCAGCTCCTGGACATCACTGGAGTGTGGCTGGGGGGATACGAAGGACACAGATGATACACCTCCCACAGGGGACAGCTTGTCTTTGCCTCTGGGTAGCCTGGCACATATGAGCGACTACATGCTACAGTGCCTGCTCAACGACAGCAGAGTTGCCCACATTTTAACTTGTGCTGATTACTGGGTGGCAACCCTGCTGGATCCCCATTACAAGGACAACGTGCCATCCTTAATTTCCTCACTGGAGCGTGATCAGAAGATGCGCGACTACAAGCGCACGCTGGTAGGCACGCTGCTAAGGCATTCCCAAATGACACTGGGGGCTCAGTGGAAGCACAAGGCGAAGGCAGAGGAGGAGGAAGAGGTCGCCAATGCAGCTGTGGCACCGCCAGCACCTCAGAAGGAAGGGTTAGCATGGCCAAAATGTGGAAAAGCTTTGTCAGCAGCACGCCACAACAAACAGCACCACCAGCTGATAGGCAACATCTTAGCAGGAGGCAGCATTTCAGCAACATGGTGGAACAGTATGTGTGCACACGCCTACATGTAATGACCGATGGGCCTGCCCCATTCAACTTCTGGGTCTCCAAATTGGGCACATGGCCTGAGCTTGGCCTTTATGCCTTTTAGGTGCTGGCCTGCCCTGCAGCCAGTGTATTGTCTGAACGTGTGTTTAGCGCAGCAGAGCACGTTATCACAGACAAGCGCAGCCGCCTGTCCACAACCAATGTGGATAGGCTAACGTTTATTAAAATGAACCAGGCATGGATCCCACAAGACTTGTCTGTACCTTGTGCAGAATAGACATTTAGACCGGCCTCACACAGCCATTGGTATACTTTTTTTTTTAAAATGTCTCAATATTTTGGGGGCTACCACAATTAGAAAAAAAACCAAACAAACAAAAAACAGTGTTGGCTACCTCCTCCTCCTCTACCGCCACCTCCACCTACACCGCCACGGTCACCGCCCCCTCAACCTCTAGGCTCCTACTCCACATCCACCTCCTCCTCCAATTTTTATTTTTTTATTTGATTTTAAGTTATTTCCCTATCCACATTTGTTTGCAGGGCACTTGTCCTACTCTTACCCCCATTTTGCTTCCTTTTGCAGCCCTCTAGCCCTTTCCATGACTTTTTAG
Organism: Glandirana rugosa; assembly: GCA_018402905.1. NCBI lineage: Eukaryota > Metazoa > Chordata > Amphibia > Anura > Ranidae > Glandirana > Glandirana rugosa. The sequence goes on along the minus strand of BLSH010354001.1, from coordinate 67,229 downwards.
AGCCATTTTTGTGCCTAAAAGTTCGGGTCACCATTGACTTCAATGGGGTTCGGGGTCGAGCTCAAGTTTGGGTCAAGTTCGGTGCCGAACTCAAACTTTTTCTCGAAGTTCGGCCGAACCCGCCGAACCCGAACATCCAAGTGTTCGCTCTACTCTTGATGCCTTCGGTACTAGAAAGAATGGGGAGAACCCCCCCCCCCCCAGATTCTGTTCTTTTTTTTTTATTATAATCTTTATTCAATTTTTTCTTGTAAAATGAAAACCATCAGTCCTCCAACTCCCATACAACCCATATTTGGGGGGAGTATCGGGGCAACATTACATCATAAATACGTCTTTTCCCCCCTCCCTCTCCCCCCCTCAGTTCCATCCCCCCTTTCTCTCATCCCCTCCTCTCTCCAGACACCCATCTCCCTTTCTCTCCTTACTCACATCTCTCCCTGCATCATTACCCCCAGATATTGTTGCTTTGATTTAAAATTCTTCCAACAATCCCAGATGTCCCCACCTAGCTCTCCTTAATCATTTTCTCCCCACCTTAACTGCTCCATTTTGTGTCTATAGTCAACTTTCTCTAACCATTCCTTTATTGTGGGACTTTCAATGTCCTGCCAATGTGCGGGGATTAAGCTTTTTGCTGCATTCAGGAGATGGGGAATCAGGGAATTCTTGTATCTACTAATTGGGATCTCTGTTCCATGGAACAGACAGGCCCAGGGGTCCTCCGGTATCTCTGATCTGGAGATCTCTTATATATGTCAGGACTTCCTTCCAATATAGTCTGATTTTTGGACACTCCCACCATAAATATCCCATACTTCCCACCTTTTTACACCCTCTCCAACAGTTATCTGACTTCTTCCCTGGCTGCATCCTCTGTACTATCTCCGGAGTTAAGTACCACCTGGCCAGGAGTTTATAATTTATTTCCATTGTCTTATTATCTACAGCGAAACAGGAAACAAACGTATATATATTTTTTTAATTGTGCATCATTTACTCGTGTTTCTAAATCTTTTTCCCACTTATCGATGAAGGGTGGTCGCTCGTTTCCCTTCTCTTCCAGCAAGATCTTATATACACTGGAAACACCATTCTTTTTTCCCCATCCATTAACAAGAGTTCCAATGGGAGTAAATTGTTTCCCGTTCTTATTGGCTGAGGAAGGGAAGCTACAAAGTGTCTTATTTGGAGGTATTCCACCCATTTTTTATCATTTCTAATTTTCCATAGTGGTAGTAGTGTTCCTTTCTCCATTAAATCCCTTAATTGTGCGTTTTCTTTTTTTATCCAATTCAGACAGTGGTATTAATGGTGAATTGTATTTCCCTTTTGCTCTTGTGTTTGTTAAATCCCAAATTCTAAGTGCCTCTTACGTCATTTCTTGTGTTTGTGTATCTAATTATCTATATTTTGGTGGGATCCATACCATTTTTCCAAGTGCCGTGCTACTAAGTGTCTGTTCAATTTTCACCCATCTTTTCTCCTGATTTCCCCTTGCCCATTCAATCACCCTGGAAATCAGGCAGACATTATAATATAATTTTAAATCTGGGACTGCCAGGCCCCCTTGTGCTTTATTTCTCTTTAAAAGTGTAAATTGAATTCTGGGTTTCCTGTTTTGCCATATGAATTTTACTATCATACCCCTTAACATTCTGAATTAATTCTATGACAGAGGGATTGGTAATATCTGAAATCTATATAGCACCTTAGGAAGGATAATTATTTTTATAATGTTCATCCTCCCAATTCATGAGATAGGTTTATTCAGCGTGAGTCAAATTATTTCTTTTATTTCATTCAAAAGTGGTATATATTTTTTTTGGTAAAATTTCCCTGGGTTTCTTGTTACTTTTATCCTTATATATTTCAGTTCAGTTGGCTTCCAGGCGAAAGGGAAGGAGGATTTCAGGGAGGATTTGGAAATATAGAGCAGCACATCGTCTGCGTATGCGGCACATTTGTGTTCCTCTTCCCCGATCTTAATCCCTTTTATATTTACGTTCTTACGGATCATTGCCATCAGGGGCTCAAGGGAGAGGACAAACAGTAGAGGCGACAGGGGGCACCCCTGTCTGGTTCCATTAAACATCTCAAAGGTTGTTGACTTTATTCCATTTATCTTTATGTTTGCATTCGGGTGGTTATAGAGTGATTTAATCCATTTCAACATTCTGGGGCCTATCCCTATCGCCTCCAATGTGCCCATCATGAATCCCCAGTCTACTCTGTCAAATGCTTTTTAGGCATCTATAGACATGAGCAGACTGGGGACTCTTCCCTTTTTCATTTTGATTAATAAAAGGAGTGCTCTCAACCCGTTGTCCCTTCCCTCCCTTCCTGGCACGAAACCCACCTGATCTGGGTGAATCCATTCCCTCATTAGGGCTTTCATCCTATTTGCTAAGATCTTTGCGAATATTTTTGTGTCCGTATTTAACAGCGCAATTGGTCTATAACTTGAGCATATAGTCAAGTCCTTTCCTTCTTTCTGCAGAAGTGTTATGGATGCCATCACTGATTCAATTCTCATCTCCCAATCTCTTCCCAAGCCGTTCATATATGTCCCCATTCTCTCAATCAACTGCTCCTTGAACACCTTATAATACCTATATATGTACCCATCCGGTCCGGGATTTTTTCCTAGGGAAGCTTCTTTTATTGCTATATTGATGTCCTCCTTTGAAATAGGTCTTTTTTAATTAATTCCAGTTTTTCTTCTGATACCTTTGGTAAATCTGCTATTTTTAGTTATTCTCTTATTTTCTCTTGGTGCTTCAAATCTTTCCCTTCCTTTTTCGTTTGAGTTAAGGAATAAAGGGAACTATAATATTTTTGAAAGACTTCTGCTATTCTTGGAGTTGTATATGTCATTTCACCTTTTTTATCTTTTATTTTTTCAATACAGTTTCTCGTTTTTTTCTTTGTAAGCATCCCTGCCAGCTGTTTACCTATTTTGTTGGCTCCTTGGTATCTGTCCTTATCTATCCTGTTGTAAACTCGTCTCATTTCCTGTTCCATTATGTCTTTTAACTTATCCCTTCTTTGTATTAATTACCGCCTTACCTCCTCATCCTTTTCGCTTATGTTTTTGTTCCAAATCATATATCTCTTTTATCAGTTCTTCCCTTTCCCTATTTCTTTCTTTTTTCTTTTGCACTCTTATGGCGTTCAATATACCCCTGATATAAGCTTTATGAGCCTCCCAAGTGGTTGCTTCAGAAACTTCATTGGAGCTGTTGATTGAGAAAAAATGTACCAATTCTGTTTTTATTTTCTCTATTACCTCTTTATCCTGAAATAGACCTTCATTTAATTGCCAACTGCTTGTCTTACTATGCCCTCCTGTATTTCTGAATTTCATTATGACTGGGGCATGGTCTGAGAGAGTTGTGATTTCGATTCTTGATGAATCAACTAACTCCAGATGTCTATGTTCAACGAGGATAATATCAATCCTGGAGTACGTCCCATGGACGGGAGAATAACATGTGTAATCCAACACCTTAGGGTGCTGGATTCTCCAAACATCCGCCAGTTGATTTTCATACAGGGTCTTCTTTATCCTGTTTATTGGGCCGATCCTCTCCTGTGCATGCGACATACTATCCAGACTTGGATTCAAACAGAAGTTGAGATCACCTGCCAAAATCACCCTCCCCTCTTTAAATTCGTTTAGTTTTCTGATAATCCCTTCTAAGTAGACAGTTGTATTTTTATTTGGGCAATATATATTTGCTAGTGTGTATTTAATGTTGTAGATCTTCCCTTTCAAAAATAAAAATCTACCTTCTGAGTCTACCATTCTCTCTTCAATATTAAACTGGGTTGTCCTGGAAAAGCCTATTGCTACCCGCTTTGCTTTTTTAGTTCCGGAGTCTCCATAATACCAAAGTGGATGTTCTTTTGAATATAGTTTTATTTTGGATTCATGGGTTATATGTGTCTCCTGTAGGAATACTACTTCTGCCTCATAATATTTCAATTCTCACATTAACGTATGCCTCTTCCCAGGTGCGTTCAAACATCTAACATTATATGTGAAGAAGTTTATCTCTGCCATATTGTGACTCTAGTTATCCTTCTTTCCCTAGGCTGAGCCTGTCTGTACCTGGTACAAGGGTGGTCTTGTGAGGTTTTCCTCTTCTGCCTATGGGAGGTGTCTTTATCAATCCCTTCACCCTCGCTCTCCCTCTCCCCCTCCCTGGAAGACTCCCCACCCTTGTGGTTGGACTCATAGAACATGGACCCCAATCCAATCACTCTTCCCTCCAGGTGAGTGATTTGTAAGGCCCACTATATCCCCTGCACTCCCACCATACTCTTTTCTGTTCCTTACCCTGTCTTCCCTTCCCCCCGCCCACCCCCAACCCCATCCCCCCAGCCCCATTCTAGTCCATCCTAGTTCTTTCTCGACTTTTTGTTGGCCTCTACACGCTGCCATGTTTGGTTCCTTATGTCCCTTAGTCCTTCTTGTCTGTCCCCCAGCCTTGTCGTTCTGGGATGGGGATGTCTAACTTGTAGTGTTGAGCGAACCCGGACTGTAACGTTCGGGTCCGTACCGAACTTTTGGGTGTCCGTGGCACGGACCCGGACCCGGACATTTCAAAAATCGTTCGGGTTCGGTTGCGGCAGTCGATGGAAAGGGATGTGATTGGGTTCCTCGTACACTGACGTCGTGACACTGAGGTCGAATATTTCTCCGACCCAGTGTACTACGTGGCCGGTTAGTGTCGGTACGGTAATCATCCGTACCGACACTACCGAAGATTCCCGTTTGGTCACTTTGCGAACAACTAACCGACGGGACGTCGAAGAGTTGTGCACCTCATTTTATCGTCTTGGGGCCTGGCTTGGGCTTGCTAAAAACTTTACAGGCCCAGGCCCAGGCACGGTGCCTGTGGGTTTTCAAGCCATGCCTGGGCTTGCAATGTCAGGCCCAAGCGAGTTGTGATGTTCAATC
>BLSH010354001.1:34696-57575 GCA_018402905.1 Glandirana rugosa | reverse complement strand
ATCCACCCCCCTTCCCGTTTTTTTACTTGATTTTAATTTATTTTCCCTATCCCAATTTATTTGTAGGGCACTTGCCCTAGTTTGAAGATGATTTTAGAACAGTTATATGGCTTCTACCGTTAATTAATACTTTTCAGACACAGTTTGAAGATGATCCACATTCACCTCCATTTTTGCTTTTTTTATGTTTTTATTTTTTTAAAAATATTTACAGTTATTTCCCTGTCCCCATTTTTTTGTAGGGCACTTGCCCTACCCTTACCCCCATTTTACTTCCTTTTGCAGCCCTCTAGGGCTTTCCAGGACTTTGTTACAGCCATTTTTGTGCATAAAAGTTCGGGTCCCCATTGATTTCAATGGGGTTCGTTGTCCGTGCGATCGTTCGGGTTCCGTCCGGACCCGGACCCGGACTTTGTCCCGAAGTTCGGACGGACCAGCAGAACCCGAACTTCCAGAGGTTCGCTCAACTCTACTAACTTGTTGCAAAAGTCGTCTAGGTCCTCTGGGAACTTAAGTCTGGCAGATCTTCCGTCTTTTCTCCCTACTAAGCTAGCCGGGAAGGCCCAAAAGTATTGTATATTATGAGATCTCAAGACTTCCAATAAGGGCTTCAAAACTCTTCTTCTTGCTAACGTTTCGGGTGAAAGATCTGCAAATACTTGAAGGGGTGTTCCTTCACATTTCACCTGCTGGGTTGATTTAAACTTTTCCCATATTTGTTCTTTATCCCTGTAATTCTGGAACCTCACAATCACATCTCTTGGGAGATCTTTTGCAATATTTGGTGGTTTCCTGATCCTATGAACTCTCTCTATCTTAAATTTTTCTGTTTCTTTTCTTCCAAGTATTGGACCAAACGTTTTATCTATTGCTTCCTGTAGGTTCCCTTCTAGTGGGTCCTCTGGTAATCCCCGAATTCTTATATTTTTTCTTCTGTCCCTGTTCTCCTGGTCTTCCAACTTGTACTTCAGATCTCGTTGCTCTCTCTGTATTTCTTTCAGCTGATCTTTCAGTTCCTTCATGTCTTTAGCCTGTTCATCTAGTGTCTCTTCTGTGTTTTCCACTCTCTTTAATATTTGACTTAAATCCTCATGGAGGGTAGTAATGTCCTTCTTCAATGAATGCTCTAATTTGGAGAACATTTCTACCATTTCGATCTTTATTGGTAATAAGGATTCCATTCTCTGTTCTTCTGTTTGTCTTTCTTCTAACCCATTTTCTATGGTATTTTCTACTATTGACTGGTCTGGGGTATGATGACTCGGCGATGGTTTATTTTGACTTTTTTTAGTTGCAGTAGTTATTTGAGTCTCCTTATTACCTTTCTTTTTACTTATCTCAGGGCTGCCTTGCATCCCTTCCTTTGTCATGTACTTTTTACTAGTTCCTGGGCTCGCACTAATTTTGGGTGGATTCGAATTTGTTCCTTTTTGAGCTTTCCCCTTCATCTTTCTCCCTTTTTTTTATCTTTCTAGCTTTTCTGTCCTTATATTTAGAGAAATATTTTATAAAAGGGAAAGAGTTCTTATATGAGTGTGGCTCCCCTCCACTTTAATGGCTTTAATAGGCTCAGCATTTTCAGAAGGTTTAATCAGACACATAGAACAATGTACAGGTTTTGTCTATTACAGAAGGTAATATGTCAAGTTATAATGTCCAATTTTCTTGCCACTCACCCCTCAGGCCACTTAATTGATGGTAGCTTATCTCCTCTTTATGATGTGCTTGTGTACACTCCTCTATCCTTATTTTGGTTGTTTTGAGACCTATACCGGGGTGGTACCATATGCCATATGACCAAGAAACACCCCTCTTTCCTCTTCTCCACTTACTGGGGGTTCTAATTGGGGACAAATCCCCTCCCGGAGTGCCGGGACTTAGCTGGTGGGTCTCAGCTAGTGCCAAGGGGGGATGGGGGGCTGTGGGTGCCCTGCCCCACTATGTGTGGCAGGAAACCATTATTTGACCTCCGCTGAAACACCCCCCTGATGATTTTTCCTCACCAGTTTTCTCTTTTACACTCCACCAGTGCTAGTTTATCCCACCTCCTTCACAGCAGGAGTAAAAAGGGGGGCCCGTATAGCAGGAATGTATAAATTATTGTGGACCAGCTCTCTGGATTGTTCTAGGGCATGGTCACTCATCCAACTTGGGATCAGCTGGCCGAAAAAAGAGGTGGAGGGGAGGAACAGTCTGAGTCCCCAAAAAGCAAAAATGTCCCGTACTCCTTTCTTTTTTCTCCACTGGCTTGTTGAGTCACCACTATGTGAGGGGGGGGCAGAGACCAGTCCATCGCCCCTCCGTGTGAGGCAGGCTATCGCTTTTTTTTTTCATTTAGTCTCTGCCGCTGCCGCTCCGCTCTCCTCTCCCCTCCTCTCACTTCAGTCCCAGCGTCCCTTCCTCCCCCTCTCCATCTCGCCTCTTACTGGCGCTTCCCCCCTACCTCTGGACTCTGTGATCCCCTGCCGCGCCGATCGCCTGTTCTGTCCAGGTCCTCTCCGGTGTCCGTCTCCTCTCCTAGCTCCGGCCTCGAGGGGGGTGAGGGGATCCTGCTGGTCAGGGAGCCACCCGCTGGCAGCTGTGTCCACAGCTCCTTCACTGCCTCCCAGCTACGGCTATGGAGCGGAAGCCGTTCTGTATGCTTCTCTATGCGGCTCCCGCGGCTCTGAGACCCAAGACTGTCCAGCTGCCGGGGGGGGGTAGGGGGATTCAGGGTGAAGTTGTAGGCAAGACAGGCGCCCAACAGCCACTAAGTTGCAGCCTGCTACATGTGGTGGAGCTTCAGCCTTTGACTGGCACCATCTTCTGGCCCCTCCCACGTGCAAAAAAAAGCCCCAGATTCTGTTCTACTGGTCGCACCAGCACTATGGACTTGTTGCAGTATAATTCTTATACATAATCTTGCAATAATTCTTTCTTCTTGAGATCAGTTGGTCATGAAAGGATTCGTTGTTCGAATTCTGTATCTTACTCCCACCTAACTGTCTTTGATGTTGTGTTGCCCAAACCCTCTAACAGGAAGCTATTCTGGCCCCCACTGAAAGAAACTGGTTGGGCACACCTTCAAAAGACTTTCAGATGTCTAGCAGTCTGATCTGGATTTGATCCCATGTAAAAATGAACGTTAAGCCCCATTCACTGTGATCTGGTAAATTTGCAGCCTGGCCTATAAGATTTGGCCTGCTGAGGGGGCGTGATGACTGGGCTCTAAGATGACCACATGAGATAGGCGTTCCGCTTGGCCACCGGAGAAAACGGACACTCACAGGAACCTCCACACACTAAACATCGTCACCGACACTGCCCTGAATCCGCGATGATCCCCAAGAATGACAAGGCGCAGGAAGAACTGCTGGGTTTCTTCTCCTCAGTCATGCACTTTCTACAACAAAATGGCTGTGGTGATCAGAAACAACAGCCTAATAAGGCTACATCCAGCAGGCAAGGGACCTTACAAAAAGCATCCCACAAGGCTACTACACAAAGCGGGTCTTCCATGGAGCATCAAGCCCCTGTACAAGAAGACCTGCAAAGTCTAGACCACGTATGGCATCCCCAGACAGGCCGCAAAGTGATCCCAATATGGAGGTAAGCGGACCCCACACCAACAAATGTTACTGTCCCTAAGGGTAACCCTGCAATCTGACATACTGACAGGCATCAATCAGTGCCAAGCAGAGGTCCAGTCCATCGGTAGCAGAGTAGACCACATTGAACAAACAATGGGTGAATACACTTCTACCTTCAATAGCCTAGTAGATGCACACATGGCTCTGAGCGTAGAAGTAGCCTGGCTGAAAGATAAAGTAGCGGACTTCGAAGATAGATCAAGAAGGCACAACCTCAAAATTCGAGGTGTCCCAGAAAATGTCCCGACCGTCCAGCTGCAACAATATGCCCAAGCTTTGTTCTCCACACTAGTACCATCCCTGACTGCCCAGGATCTCATAATAGATAGGATCCATAGGGTACCTAAGCCCTCATTCCTTCCTGCATACAGATGCTTCCTGACCTGTCCAGGCACACTTTACAATGCAGTCGCAACTTGGCGACTATCACCAAGGTCTTGAGGAACCACAAGGTTCAGTAACCTATAATGGGACAAAGTCCTCCATCAACACCTTAGAATAAGGCATTGGGCATTATCCACAACCAAGCAACAACATCCGCAAAAGCTTTGCAATTGCCGACACTCCAAGATCCATGGTAGGTGGTATCTTACAAGCTCTCCAACAACAAGCACACCAATGGAGGCTCCTGATAAAGATGTTTGAATCCATCCGATTCTCTCTCCGGTTCTGGAAGACCATTAACCACTTGCCGACCGCCCACTGCAGTCTGTTGGCAGCAAAGTGATTCGATATCACAAACCGCCATCGGATCATGAGCACACGTGTTCTGGGGGAGCCAGGCAGCGGGTAGGGTGGACTTGATGTCCACCGGCTACCCGTGATCGCTCCCCCACAATGACAGAATGGAGGTCCATGTATGTAAACACACGGATCTCCGTTCTGACGGGGGAAGGAATGTGATCGCAGGCTCCCTGTGTATGGGAGCCGCGATCACTCTTCTCCCCCACTACATACATACAGCCCCCATACAGTTAGTAACACACACAGGCAACACAGTTAACCCTTAGAGTGCCCCCTGCAGGTAAACCCCTTCCCTGCCAGTGACATTTATACAGTAATCAGTGCATTTTCATAGGACTGATTGCTGTATAATCGCCAATGGTCCCAAAAAAGTCCACCGCAATATCACAGTCCCGCTAAAAATTGCAAATCGTCGCCATTACTAGTAAAAAATAAAAACCCCTTAAATGAATTCTCATCATTCGTGAACACTGCAACTTTTGCGCAAACCAGTCAATATACGGCGATTGCAATTTTTTTACCAAAAATATGAGGAAGAATATAAATCGGCCAAAACCGATGAAAAAAATAGTTTATTTTATATTTTTTTTGGATATTTATTTTAGCAAAAAGTAAGAAATATAGTTTTTTTTTGCAAAATTGCCGCTCTTTTTTGTTTATAGCGTTCATCAGAAATGATGCAGAGGTGATCAAATGCCACCAAAAGAAAGCTCTATTTGTGGGGAAAAAAAGACACAAATTTTGTTTGGGTACAACGTCGCATGACCGTGCAATTACCAGTTAAAGCGACGCAGTGCTGAATCTCAAAAATGCTCTGGTCCTAAAGGGGGAAATCCTTCTGGGGCTGAAGTGGTTAACTTTCTTCCGGTTTCCCCCAACTCTATCAAGCAGCACTACTCACAGATCAGTTAAATGATCTCCTTCCTTATGGTTTCTCTCATGTTCCTACCATTAACTTTGTTCTTGTATTGTTCTTCTTACTCCATGTTTGACGTCTGCATGACCGTCATATCCAGCCTGTGCCCCACCTGAGGATTTTCAAGCCCCGCTGACATCACAACGCCAAGTACCAAGCCAAAGAAATCAGCTCTGGTCTGGAGGAAACATCATCCACACAGTGAGTACTCCCAATATGCCATTATATGCCAACACCTAAGCTACAAATGACAAATAACTGTCTATCTTTGAACGCACGGGTGCTTCACCACCCTGCAAAGAGACACTCCATGTGGAAAGAGGCCACCAACCACAACGTAGATATACTGTGTGTGCAGGAAACACACTTCCAAACTTCTAATGCTCCTCGATACTCACACAGGGACTATCCACATATTTTCCTAGCCTGTACACCGGGACTCAAAAAAGGAGTTCTACTAGCATTGAGAAACTCGCTTTCCTTCCAACTCAAAGAAGCTTTCATAGACGATGGAGTCAGATACATTATAGTCATCTGCACCATTAACTCACTACCTTACACCCTAATGACAGTCTATGCACCAAACCCACATCAACTTTGGTTCCTACGTAAACAATTAAAATGTGTTTCTTCAGTAAAATAAGGGAACCTCCTCATATGTGGGGATTTTAACTTAATTGTTTACCCAAGAATGGACACCACAGCCAAAAAATCATCCCAAAATACAACCTTATGCCACCTTCTTCAAACAGAGGAACTTTTTGATGCCTGGAGCTGTCACCATGCAAACGAGAAGGACTACACCTACTTTTTCCCATAGGCATTGCTCTTACTCTCAAATTGACATGTTCCTGACAGACATATGGTTGCTTCAAAAGGTGTCTTCCACTCCTATCCATGATATCAGGTGGTCTGACCATGCTGCTATCTCCCTATCAATTGCAGAAAAGGATGTCTCCCCTTCCTCCCCTATCTGGCGCTGCAACACTAGATTACTGCAGGAACCTCATACCGCCCCAGTGGTCTCAGGGATTTTTTCAACAACAACAAGGACTCAGTAGAGGACCCATACACATTATGGAATGCACATAAGGCATTCATGAGAGGCATACTCCTACAACTAGGTGCTAAAGAAAAAATACGCTATACTGCAAAACTCAACTCCTTGATTTCTGAAATCCACACATTGGAATCTCGCAATAAGACATCACCAAATATATCACTCACAAACACCCTCTCTATACTGAAAGAGAACTTGAGAGACCTTCTACTGCAACAGTATGACAGGCATCTCAGACACTTACAATTAAATTCCTACATTAAACCAATACAGCTGATAAATACCTAGCAAACAGAATTAAAGCAACATGCACTAAAGCAAGAGTAGCCCATCTCATCCATCCATCCCTTCACCATAAAATAATCAATCCACAAGAAATTGTGGACCACTTCGCTGATTATTACGGAACACTCTACAACTTATAGAACGACTCCTTAAGACCCCAACCAACTATGGAGAACATACAACAATAATTACATAGGTTGAATCTCCCTACCCTCTCAGACACATACACTCAGGAATTAATACTCTATCACCATATATGCAACAAATCTTTATCAAAGCTGCCACATTCTCTTCCTTCCCCCTAAGATGCTGAGAGCCTACATAGTCACATTACCCAAACCAGGAAAAAACCCCAACATGCATGCCAACTTCAGGCCAATATTGCTCCTAAGCTCAGATGTAAAAATTTACGCTAAGCTACTAGCTAAGTGCCTAACAAACATTATCCCCTTTCTCATAAAAAGAGGCCAGATGGGATTTGTGAAGGGGAGACAGACCTCAGATGCCACAAGATGGATTGTAAATATTATTCACCACGCTGAAAAAACCCGAACGTCTTCTCTGCTACTTTCCATAGATGCAGAGAAGGCGTTCGATAGGATTCATTGGGGATACATGGCAATGGCTCTTTCCAAGTTTGGATTTCAGGGCTCTAAATTCAATGCGATATTAGTCCTGTACTCATGCCCAACTGCTCAGGTATATTTATCTGACCTCTTGTCTAAAACATTCAGCATTTCCAATGCAACAGGGGTGCCTCCTCTCTCCTTATCTATTTTTAACATAATGATAGAACCCCTAGCGGAAGCAATCCAAGCACAACCTATAATCAAGGGATTCCAGTTTGACTCCAATACACATGTAATCAACTTATTCGCGGATGATGTGATTCTCCTCCTGACAGATCCGATCACGTCACTACCACATGCTCACAATATTTTAACAGACTTTGGCAATGTCTCTTACTACAAGGTCAAAATCCCTTATTATACAAAAGAACACTAAGCAAAAGCTTCAGATTTGGCCTGCTGAACTCACTTGAGAGAAAAGATGGCTGCTTCCTCTTATTATACTGAGGCCACATTCTGGATTTTTATCCTGTCACTCGCTTTGTCCAGTGTTTTGCCAAACAACAACCTCCCATTATGGGAAATGTTACAAAGGGCTTGTGTAAAAACTTCATCCACCCTTCAGAGGTACAACCACACAGCTCTCATGTCTGTGACTGAATGTGCCATCCCTTGTACTAGGTCTATTGAAGCCTCCACCAAAAGTCAGCTGACGGGTTCAACTCCTCAGAATCATGCCCACTCAAGCAGGTTCTACTTGAATTAAAGGCCATTTCTTAAAGCGGTTGTCTACCCTCTATACACATTTTTACCTACAGGTAAGCCTATAATAAGGCTTAACTGTAGGTAAAATGAATATCTCCTAAACCTATACAGTTTAAGAGATATTCCACTTGCATGCAGTTGCTGACGTTGTGGCGCATGCACAGTAATGTCCCGGCGAAGGCCCCTTGCCAGAAAGTCCGCCGGAATGATAGGCTTCCGCGCGCATGCGCGGGGGTGATGTCTCACGGCTCCGGCCACTCACAGCGCCAGAGTCGCGAACCTGGAAGAATCCCCACAGGGAAGATATCCGCTCCCTCTGCGGGCACCTGGCAGCCCTGCGGGAGCTTCGTTCTGAGGTAAGTATTTCATAATGAGCTAGTATGCGGTGCATACTAGCTCATGATGCCTTTCCCTTGCAGGTTTTTTTTTTTTGTTAGGGTAGACAACCGCTTTAATGTTTCGAACATAGCAGTTAACGTTGTTGCTGGTCAACAGGCAAAAAAAATATTTAAAAAATATAAAACTCGCACTAAGAGCTCAAATAAATGATCCTCTATAGCTGCTGTACACCAAGTGTCACTAACACTTCACCAATTAGTATGTCAATATTTTACAGCGCTTACAGACCTCATAATACATACATCCTAACGTGATATATCAATACATACTAAACAATAAAGGTTGCAAAAAAAATGATTAAATGAATTCAAAAGTTCAGATATTGTGAAAAATATATACATGTATGGTCCCAATAATGTGATCCAATGATTGCTTATAAAGTGCTTAGTGCTCCAAAATGCATATACTATAGTCCCAATATGTGATCCAATAATTACTGTAAAGTGCTCGGTGCTCCAATATCTTAAACAAAGTGCTGAAGTGCTTCAAACAGATATTCATGCCATGAGCCACAATCCCCTCTAGCATTTCTACTCACCAGAAGTAATGGACCCTCAGCTTTGCAGTCTGGGGTCAAACAGACTTGTATCTGGTGGTGGGTAACTCAGAATAAGTATAGCCTTAACAAGATGTTTCAGTCACTACTATTGAAGTGGCTCCAACTCCACCAGGCTCAACAAAGAGAGAGGGCATACATAGTGAAGTACTATTAAAAACGTTTATTAGGGCCTGGAAGTCCTCCAAGGTTTCCTTCCAGCAGGCTAAATGGAAAATATCCTGGATCATGTCCCAAGAAAAGATATCCCATAAGATTCTGAATACAAGTTCGCTTTTTGACAGAATCTGGGAACTGTGGGCTCGATATATGGGGGTTCCTTTACTGGATAGCGGGTAGCCCTACGCCCCACTCGGTGAGGTGTTGGGCTCTTAGATCCATGATTTTCTGGGACTACTTATCTATTACATCGGGACCCTAAGGGGGCACCTGCACTATTCCTAACTTTCCTCCTCTGCCCTCTCTTCTTTCTTTTCTCTTCTTTCTTTTCACTCTTTCTGCCCTACTTCTTCTTCTATAGATTGTAACTCTTTGATGTTGTTATTTGACATTGTTCGCTAGAAACATTGTAAGTTTTTGCATCTGTATTTTTATTACTGTTTGGCTACTAGGAGTTGGTCCAGTCCTGTTTGTGAGTAGAGCTTTTCCCCCCTTGGGGGGGTTTTACCCTTGCCGGTCCCGGGCAAGGACATGGACTGGGGGAAGGGGTCTTGGTCCTCTTGTTCCCTCTCCAATTTATTTTGCTTACTTCTTCTAGATTTACCGGAGGGCCCCTTTAATTATTTTGATGGGCCAGTTGGCGTCCTGACTTACTATTTCTTATTAGGAGCTAGCCCAGTTTCATGGCTAATAGGACCTGCTCGCTACAGATCTGGCCTGGGCCTACTCATGTTATATATTATTCGCCATCACTGTGTTTGACCTGGGGGATGGATGGCGGGACCTGGGGGGGTGGCTTGGCTGACCCGGGACACAGCATGTTCCCACTAGGGGTGTCCTGGGTTCCGTCGGGCCCCTAGCCTTCGTGGGTTTCCCCCCCCAGGAACCCATAGGCCATCTCATTGGTAGATTTATCGGATGGTTTGGTTTTCCTTCCCTCCCCCCCTATTTTTTTTTATTTTCTTCTTTCACTCCTAGCAGATTAGTTGTCAGTACTTCCTACAGATCATCGGGCTATGCACTTTTGTCAATGTTTTAGTAAATTTGTACACTTTAGTAACTTTGTACACTTCAATAAAAACCATTGAAATATAAAAATGTTTATTAGCCCAAACATAAAAATACACTTAGTGTTCCAAATACAAAGAGGCATGTACTGCAATGTTGGAGGAAAACTGTTGGCATGTATTCCACGGGCAGCGGAAATGGTGTGCTTGGTTTAGGAAACCAGAAATAAGTCAATGTGTTTTGCCCCTCCCACAGGGCATCATAAAGGTCTGCTCACAGCTTGCTGTACATCACAATGGTAATGGACTTGATGGTGAACTACTATCTGTGAATCTCCATCAGGCTCTGCCCATCCAGTTTTAAAAAACCCTGGCTGCTGAGCTGTCTATGAGACAGCTGCAGAAGCAGGAGGAAGCTCAGCATGGTCACTCTAGTCTCAGTGTGCTTCCACATGTTGCACATGTCCAAGATTCATGTACCTGTTTACAGCACACCACCATTTGTCATGTTGCAACATATTTGATTTTTAAAAAGTGTCTTTGACATGCTTTATGAATTGCCCCATATATTCAGATTTCATATATATATATATATATATATATATATATATATATATATATATATATATATATATATATATAATTGATAAAGAAGTTTTATGCATATTATTTAAATTTTAATTATTTTCATTTACAGTATTCTGGGATGGTTTAATTGGCTTTCTGAGGAGTGTTTTACCCTCTCAAAGATGGCTTTTTGATAAAGAACAGCATTTACCATTCAAAATGCCTTGTATTACGGTCATTAGTGATGTCACCAAGAGGTAGGTGAACCTCTTTTTGATGCTTGTATCAGCTATGCCATCTGCTGAATCATCTATGGCTGGGTCTCCAGTGGCTATTGTGTACTTTTTCCCCTCTCATTCACACACACTGGCTTTACACATTCTGGAGTTGCAGTGTTGAAAGTGAAACTTGTTGGACAGTATAGTTCAGCCTAGAGTGCCAGAGACCAACCCATGGCCAGAGCAATGTTCAGACGCTCTTATAAAGATATTATGCTAGGTAAACTCTTTGAGTTTTTTTTGCTCAACCAGTGGGTGGAATGAAAAAAAACAAAATGTTGGCATCCACACAAGTAATGTGGATGCAGAGATCTCCTCCACTGTGCTATTGTATTCTGACAGTGGGGACATTCCCCTTGTCAGAATATACTGAGCAGCACTGCAACGACTGATCAAATGCTGGTTTTCCAGTAGGGCCGATCTAGAAATTGGCTTCTGTTGAACAGAGACGGGTACACACGGATCAAAATTTGGCACCCCAAAATTTATACTCAGCTTTACTAATAACTTTACTGATATTGTGGATGGTTTAACATCTTGAGCAGCATTGGGATGCTCCTTAACCTCTAAAAGTGTAACTTACATTTGCATTGGTGACACGGATTGTTCACTTCACACACCTGATATTCATTCTTTCACTGAGTGTTGGCCTATGATGCATTTAACCACCTTTTTCCACCTGGAGACTCCATCCCCATGGGTAAGCTCTGGTGGGCACAGTGAAATGTGTTGGGGGCATTGCCTGGTGGGGGTCTAGGCGGATACTGCCATACACTATCACATAGCAGGCTTTGACTTGATATGCGGCTCCTGGGACAGCTGAATATGAATTCCATAAAATAAATAATAATAAAATAATAAAAGAAAAGTGTTTGCCTGCTCACTCAAGTTTTCTTTAACAATGGGACATACTGTATATACTTTATACTCTGAAGGGCATGCAAACTTTTGAGCACAACTTGTATATCATCCACGCTTAAATGTTTTACTTTCTTTATTATTAAGGTCTTCTACAAAATAATAATGTTACAGCATGCTGTCAGAAATTAAGCCATATACAGTATCTCACAAAAGTGAGTACACCCCTCACATTTTTGTAAATATTTTATTATATCTTTTCATGTGACAACACTGAAGAATGACACTTTGCTACAATGTAAAGTAGTGAGTGTACAGCTTGTATAACAGTGTAAATTTGTTGTCCCCACAAAATAACTCAACACACAGCCATTAATGTCTAAACCGCTGGCAACAAAAGTGAGTACACCCCTGTGAAAACATCCAAATTGGGCCCAAAGTGTCAATATTTTGTGTGGCCACCATTATTTTCTAGCACTGCCTTAACCCTCTTGGCTATGGAGTTCACCAGAGCTTCACAGGTTTCCACTGGAGTCCTCTTCCAGTCCTCCATGATGACATCATGGAGCTGGTGGATGTTAGAGACCTCGTGCGCCTCCATATTCCATTTGAGGATGCCCCACAGATGCTCAATAGGGTTCAGATCTGGAGACATGATTGGCCAGTCCATCACCTTTACCCTCATGTTCTTTAGCAAGGCAGTGATCGTCTTGGAGGTGTGTTTGGGGTCGTTATCATGTTGGAATACTGCCCTGCGGCCCAGTCTCCCAAGGGAGAGGATCATGCTCTGCTTCAGTATGTCACTGTACATGTTGGCATTCATGGTTCCCTCAATGAACTGTAGCTCCCCAGTGATGACAGCACTCATGCAGCCCCAGAGCATGACACTCCCACCACCATGCTTGACTGTAGGCAAGACACACTTGTGTTTGTACTCCTCACCTGGTTGCCGCCACACACACTTGACACCATCTGAACCAAATAAGTTTAACTTGGTCTCATCATACCACAGGACATGGTTCCAGTAATCCATTTTCTTAGTCTGCTTGTCTTCAGCAAACTGTTTTCAGGCTTTCTTGTGCTTCTTCTTTAGAAGAAGCTTCTTTCTGGGACGACAACCATGCAGACCAATTTGATGCAGTGTGCGCCGTGTGGTCTGAGCACTGACAGGCTGACCCCCCACCCCTTCAACCTCTACAGCAATGCTGGCAGCACTCATACGTCTATTTCCCAAAGACAACCACTGGATATAACACTGAGCACGTGCACTCAACTTCTTTGATGGACCATGGTGGGGCCTGTTCTGAGTGGAACCTGTCCTGTTAAACCACTGTATGGTTTTGGCCACAATGCTGCAGCTCAGTTCCAGGGTCTTGTCAATCTTTTTAGAGCCTAGGCCATCTTTCTATAGATAGAGAATTATTTTTTCCAGATCCTCAGAGAGTTCTTTTTCATGAGGTGCCATGTTGAACTTCCAGTGACCAGTATGAGAGAGTGAGAGCGATAACACCAAATTTAACACACCTGCTCCCCATTCACAACTGAGACTTTGTAACACTAATGAGTCACATCATACACACAGAGAGCAGGCAGTTGAATTAGGGTTGTTTTTGTTTTTTGTGAATGGAAAGTATGCTCAATGGAGTAATTTTAGCTGAGTTTCTCTCTATATTTCGTTAGATGTGAGATTGAGAACAAGATTGTACCCTTTGAGTATCTTGTCTGAGGTGCCTTGATCTAGGAAGTCTTTTTCCCACTTGGCTGCAGCTGACATAGCTGAATAAGGGGCTGATGCAAGCACAAGAAGTTTGTATACAGCGGAGATGGAGTGGGGGCTTTTTTCCAAAAGTTGGTCTATAATGGATGATTTAAATCAGGTGTGTTTCTCTTTACAGGATGCTTGGACATAGCTGAGGCATTGTTGAAAGTAGAAAAGATGTGAGGCAGGTAGAGAGAAGGTCCATGCAAGTCCTTTAAAGGGGAGACCTGTTTCTGAATTACATAGGGAAGCAAATTTTGTTAGGCCTTGTGATACCCAGTATTTATATGCTTTGTGTTCCATCCCCGAAGGGAAGTTGTTATTCCCTTGTATTGTTAGTAGCCTGGAGACCAATGGTGAAAGCTTGAGACATTTGCAGACTTCTCTCCAGACTAGCATGGTGTCCCTTAAGAGGAGATTCTGCTGAAGATTTGGACGGAGGTTTTTCAGTTTGGTGTGGAGCAAGGCTGGTAGAGAGTAGTGATAAACTATTGCAGCGTCTATGTTGTAAGAAGAATAACGGGAGGTTGCAGATACCCAGTCTAGAGCATCATGAGTTAAACAAGCTAAATTGTACAGTCAAATGTTAGGCAAATTGATATAACTTATTTAGGGCAATACGGGCCCTTTTTTTCTGCTACAGAAATTTTGAAACAGCACTATTTAGAATCTGAACATCCTTGTGTTTGAGGAGAAGAGGAAAAGTTTGCATAGGATATGAAAGTCTAGCAAAACTGACCATTTTATAAAGGTGGCATCTCCCCAGGAGTGAAAGAGGGAGGTCCATCCAGCTTTCCAATTCATGCCTTATTCTGTTTATTATAGGTGGATAATTTAGAGTGTAAATGGATGATGACGTTTTGCCAATTTTAATGCCAAGATATGTTATATGTGATTTTGCCATGGAGAAAGGGGTGTTAGAGGCCCATGCAGGAGTTGTGGATTTGCCTAAAAGTAGAATTTCACTTTTGCTGAAAGTTATCCGAAGGCCGGAGCATAGCTTAAATTCTTCAAATATTTCTTTGATCGCGGTCACATCGGAGGCCCGATTCGCCGTGAAAATGAGTACGTCATCTGCTAAGAGTGCGGAGCGGATTTCAGAACCTGCGACTGGAATGCCATGTAATGGGGATTTAAAGGTTAGATGTCTGGACAGGGGTTCTATGGCTAGATTGAATAACAGAGGTGACAGAGGACACCCCTGTCTCGTGCCCTTGTGGAGTCCAAAGCCTTTACTTAAGAGACCAGCTACTACTAATTTAGCTGTAGGGGAGGAGTACATTTCTTTAATGAGATGGATGAAAGCACCCTGGAAGCCTAATTTGGTTAAAACAAAAGAAAACTAGTAAAGTTGACAATGTCAAAGGCTTTCTCAGCGTCTAAGGCAATGATGGCCAGGTCCTCCCATGAATGTGAATTCGCAAAGTCCACCATTACCTTACGTATATTGAGAGTGTCCGTTCTGCCCTTGACAAAGCGTGACTGGGCAGGGTGTATTAGAGGGGGGATGATATCTGCTAGGTGGGTGGCTACAATTTTTGAGAGAATCTTTACGTCTTGATAAGAGATATAGGGCGATAAGATCTCGGTTCTAGGGGGTCCTTTCCTTTCTTCTCGAGGAGTTTTATAATGGCTTGATGGCCTGTTGGAAGATAGGGGCCTCCTTTCCATATATTATGGTAAGTCTTAAGTAGTGTCTGGCTTAGGATGTTATTCAATGACTTATAATGTTCGCCCGTGAAGTCGCCTGGGCCTGGGGCTTTGGCTGGAGCTAGGTTTTGGATAGTGCATAATAATTCCTTTTCAGATATTGGGACATTAAGAATTGTGAGCTGTGAGGCAGAGATTTCTGGTAATTTTATGTTGTCTAAGAAGTTCTGTGCTTTGTGTGTATTGATAGGGTCCGGGGCGTAGAGGGAAGAATAAAAGTCCCACATTAACTTGGCTATGTCTTGGGCTTTGGATTGAATATTACCGGATGGGTCCCAAAGGGGTATGATGTGTGTGGGCTTGTGTGGGCCTTGACATAGCCATGATAGCAGTTTTCCTGGTTTGTTCTGGAACTTAAATAGGCTGGTGTCTGATTTGGCCCATTTGGTTAGCTCTAATTTGTTCGCCCAGTGATCAAAGTTATGTTTCGCTAAATGCCAGTCTGATGTGTTAGCGGACATTTTAAGTGAAACCAGGGCTCTTGGTGCCAGTTTAAGCCAAAGGCTCGCTTCCCTAAACTTGACTAGAGTAGGTTTTTTGAAAGAAGAGGCTTATGAAATAATGCAGCCTTGAAGGAAAGATTTACCCATTTCCCAGTATAGGTTTGGATTGTCCTGGTGAGCTGCATCTGCCTTGGAAAATTCCTCCCATTCTTTAGATATGTACAGTATGTTAGAAAATCTGCATTGTAGGCTAAGAAATGCCAGAGATTAGGATTTAAACTGGGTGAGGGTCCTGTACAGTAAGGGACACTGGGGCACGATCTGAGATCACTAGTTTGTGAATTTCCGTGGCTGTGACCAGTGGGATAAGGGTATCTGTGCTGAAAATGTAATCAATCCTGGTGACAAGAATGTGTGGGTTAGAATAAAAGGTAAACTCCCTGTCTGTGGGGTGTTAGAGTCTCCACAGATCGGTTAGGTGGAGAGACTCCATCATGGTGGAGAGGAGTGATTGAATAGAGGTTGTTGGAGTTTTTCCCTGCCTTTTTTTTATAAATATGTTTATTGGAAATTAGCAGAGTAACAGAACAAGAATATTAAGCCATGTACAAATGCAGAAATACTTGAACTGGCTGTGAAGGCTTACAGCCTAAACCAAGGCCTCCAATGAACAAAGCTAAAATGACACAGCTGTGAACAATAGGGTGCTAAAACAATAGCAGTGTTGTACAAAAGAAAACGATGTCTGGTTATAAAACAACAATAGAGGGCACTGGAAACCTTGACTCCTTGAGAGTGGAAGCTAGGTGCAAGAGACTAGGTGAAATGGGAAACACAAAAACTTGACAAGGATTGAGTTATGAACAGTTGTAGGACTATGAACTGTCTGGAGGTGGGTGGAGAATGTTAAGGGGAGGAGAAGGAGGTTGGGTGGCAGAAGGGTCCAAAGTGGTCTTGATTTTAAGCTTGCCCAGAGTGTTGGCTATGTCAGCTCTCATGTACCAGTCTGAGAAACGAAAAGGCCACATGTGCTGGTCGATTTCCGTAGGTGAGAAACAGTGCTCCATGTATCGCCTCCATCTGGTGAAGAATCTTTTAGAAGACTTGAAGTTTAAAGTTATAGTGTCTAATTTTTCAAGGAGAATGAGAGTTTGCAATGCTTGTTTCAGTTGAGACAACTGGGGTGGGGTGGGTTGGATCCAGTTTTGCATAATAGGAGGCAAATGTGGACCCATTGAGGGAGTGGGGATCGATGAGATGCCAAAGAAGAGTTGCAATCAGGGTCATGGCTAAAGAGACAGAGCATAGGGTCTTTGGGCAAAGTCATTTGTTGGATCCTATTGGTAAACTTCAGGACCTTGTCCCAGAAGGTGGACGTAGCAGTACAGTTCCAGAGTCTATGGAAGAGAGAGGGTTTAGGGATTGAACACCAGGGGCAAGCTGCTGAGGATGGATCCTTTGGTTTAAAGCTGAATGGTAGATAGGCATGGTGTGCAGTTTTGAACTGAGTCTCTCTCCAAGATTCAGAAATCGCAAGTGAGCAAATTTTTTGCTAGCCTGCCAGAATCTGTGCCAGAGCATCTTGGTTGTCCAATATAGAGGTGGAAGAGGACCAGAGAGTACTTGGATGCTTGGTATTGGATAAGATGAGTATAAATCTTTGAGATTGAGTAGTGGTCCTTAGCCAAGTCAATGAATGAGGCTTGACAAGGATTTTGGCGAGAGCTGTAGAGGGATTTAAGGTAACTCCTTAGTTGGTAGTTGTAGAACTGTTGAGAGGGAGATATAGAGTATTCCTTAGCCACCTCTGGGAAAGATTTAAAGGTTCCCAAGCCTGGGGTAAAGACTTGAGCCACTGTCCGAAGGCCCTAGGAGGACCATTGAGTGAAGGCCCTAGCTTCCACAGAAGGGGGGAACATGGGGTTGCCTGCTATTGGTAAAAGGCGGGATATACTGGAGGGTAGGCCAAGGATCTTCCTTACCTCTCTCCAGGTAATTATAGTACCTTTAATTATTAGACTGGATGTCAAAGGCATTGGTAGGAGGGAAGGTTTAGAATGGAGAACAGCCTGCAGGTTGAATGGGAGCACCATGGCTCCCTCCAGCATATGGTTAGAGTATTGAGAGTTACCAGAGAGCCAGTCTAGGGCTTGTCTAAGAAGGCATGAAAGGTTATAGGATCTAATGTTTGGAAGGCCCGCCCCCCCTCACTTCGGAAGGCACTTTTTGTAGGGCTATTCTAGGTCTCTTTCCCTGCCAGATGAAGGCAAGCAGAGCGGAGTGAATTTTTTGGACATCAATATGTTTAAGTAGTAGGGGGAGAGTCTGTAGCGGTTAAAGAAGTCTCGCAAAGGAGACCATTTTAAAGAGGTGACATCTCCCAAAAAGTGATAGGGGAAGAACAGCCCATGCTTCCAATCTTAGAGATAATTAGGGGGTAGTTGAGGGCGTACAAAGATGAAGGTTCTCTACTTATACAGAGTCTGAGGTATGTTATATGGTGGTTTGCAACTAAAAGGGGGATTGTCCAAGACTGTGCTAGCCGCGGGTGAAGGGGTAATATTTCGCTCTTGCTGAGATTGATTTGAAGACCTGAACAGGCTCTAAAGGACATAAATATGCCCTGCAAGTAGCTGATATCCAAAGGGGGGTTGCTTGAAAAGAGAAGAATGTTGTCGGCGAAAAGAGCCGATTGACATATTTGGTTGCCGACCGCGACACCGCTAATCCCTGCTGGGGAGCTTAGTATCCTGGATAGGGGTTCAATAGCAATGTTAAAGAGAAGGGGGGAGAGGAGGCATCCTTGACAAGTACCCTTGGTCAAGGGTATGTCAAAGGACATAAAATTGGGAGTGACGAGGCGTGCCATAGGGGACGAGTACATTTTACAAACAAAGTCTAGGATAGGGCCTGACATGGGGCATAACATGCCAAAAGCTTTCATGACCATGAACAGCCAGGAGAAGCTAATGTTGTTGAATGTCTTTTCGGCGTCTATAGAGATTATAGCTACATCTTGGGCTGAGTGGAGTTTGGTTTACTCAAGAGACAGAAGGACCTTACAGATGTTTAGGGTAGCTGAGCAGCCCGGCACGAAACCTGTGCGGGGTGGAGTAGGGATGGGAGTAGTCTCACAAGTTGAGAGGCCAGGATCTTAGAAAGTATTTTGGTGTCAACATTGATAAGAGATATTGGCCTATATGACCCCGGTAGAAGGGGATCCTTTCCTTTTTTGGCAATAAGCTTAATGTAAGCTTGCGAGCCTGAAGGCAGGTAGGCGCCATCGGCCCAAATTGTTTTGTAGATGTGAGCAAGAGTGTCAGGAATAAAATTTAAGGTTAATTTGTAAAAGTCAGTGGGAAGGCAGTCGGGTCCGGGGGCTTTCCCTGAGGAAAGAAACTTAATAGTGGTTTGGATATCATTGAGAGTTATAGGGGCGTTTAGTGACTCGATCTGTTCGGGAGATAAAGTGGGTAAATTGGTGGAGGCCAGTAATTCGGTCACTTTAGCTTTGTCAATGGGGTCTTCCGAGTAGAGTGATGTGTAAAAGTTTGTGAGGAGAGAGCTTACTCAGAGGGCGAATTGACAATGTTTACAGTAGGGTCTCTAAGGGCTGCAATATGGGTGGGTGGGTGGCGACCGGAGCACATCCGTGCCAGGAGCTTGCCTGCATTGTTGTCATGTCGATGAAAAAAGAGTGCTGAGTAGGATTGTCAGATAGCTTCTTGTTGAGCCAACCAGTGGTCAAATGCCCACTTGGCTTATTGCCAGGTGAGTATATTGGCCGGGGTACAGGATTCATTTAGAGCCCTATGAGCCTCACAGAGGGAATTGCTGGCCTGTAGGTATTTTAGTAAAGATTGTTTTTTTCCTTTCAATAATTTTTATTGAAGTTTTCAACAATAACAGAAAGGAAAAGTACTATTATCCAAGATCTGTCATACACTGATACTTACATTGGATACTCGTTTAATCACCTATGAATGAAATCACAGTTTGGAAGTCAAGATTTAACAATGTAGCTAGATGTAGGCAGGCGTATGGCGGAAGATGTTATGCCACATTTCCAGACACCCCAGCTGCGATCCAATTGTGTCTAAGAAGATGGGAGACAACATATTACGCTACATTTCAAAAATAACATTTGGGAGAGTTTATAGTTTTCATAGGAATATTTATAAGACTACACTGGTCCAAAAGAAACATATTGGAGAGAAGCATAAAATAAAGCTTGTCCTTACTAATCCTAAAATGTGCAGGCGGACATGAAGAGCAAACCCGTGTTAAAAATAACCGCGAGATGACCAAGCAAGAAGAATTGCTTAAGCCGGGAGTTTTGAAAAAAGAAAAAAAAAGAAAAAACACTCAACTCCCCCCTCCACCCCCAATAGGAACTAACTGTGGATAGGGGCGTTCCAATTATCCCCGACCTCATGGCAGGGGGTTTTCCCGATGTTGAAAGATATGATAGCCTAGAAAAACACAACAGGGTGCTTCATGAAGGCCTAACACGAGTTAAATAACTGCAGCACAAAAATCTATGAACAAACAAGTCAATTATAAAACTGAGGACATAAGTGCCTGGGAATGTAGCCACCCCTTACTCCCAACCATAAGATTGGGAAAGTACTGTGCTAACCATACGCCTACGAGACCCAGACATCCAATGTGAAGTAAAAAGCCAAGGTACAGTGGAAGGGACAGCAAGAAGAGAAAAAAATAAAGAAGAGGAGCAAGAGAAAGAGAAAGCACCGGGGGTCTTATGAGGAGGTGAGAGAGCCAGAGGTCACGGCGGAAGTTTTAAGTACTTCCTTCAGGGATCCCAGACTAGGTCAAATTTGGTTGATGTATCCAAGATGATATTAGCAAGCCTTTCCTGTGCCATGATCCAGGAGATTTTCTGTTTAGCCACAGCGAAGGACACATAGGGACGCTTCCAAACCCTGGCAATTGTGATTTTGGCTCCCAGCAGAATGAAATGGGTACGTTTAAAGAGGGTTTTTGAGAGTCCTTCAGGTCTGGAATTGAGAAGGGCCGTTTCTGGGTTCTGAGGAATCGGATGGCCCGTGATCTTACAAATCAGGTGGAATACTCTATTCCAAAAACTCCGGATGCGCGGGCATTCCCACCAAGTGTGGAAAAAGAAGCCCATAATGCCGCACCCCCGGAAACAGAGGCCGGAGGAGTTAGGAAACATGGTTGCTAACCGGGTTGGTACCAGGAACCAGCGGGTGAATACCTTAAGACTGGCCTCCCTTAAAGCAATGTTAGCTATCCCCTTGAAGGATCTCTGAAACATAGAACTCCGTTGTCCGCTTCCCAGTCCACCTCCAAGTCCTTCTCCCATTTCCTCGCAAAGGGAGGCTTATCTGGGCTCTCCATCAGTGATGCATAAACCAGGGAAATACCTCCTCTTTGATCCTCTAGATCCAAACACCATTTTTCATAAGGGATAATGCTTACAGAGTCATTTCTGACTTTCCACCAAGAGGTCATGAAATTATATATCTGTTGAAAGCGAAACTGCTCCGTAGGAGGCATATCTAATTTGTTAATGCAGTGAGATAAGGTCAAGGGACCTGAGGGAGTCAAAAAGTTACCTATTCAAAATAAGCCCTTATTTGTCCACCACTGGAAGGTCCGGATGTCTAGGCCTGGTGGAAATTGGGGATTATTAAAAAGATGATTAAGGGGCGGAAATTTGAGATCAAATAGGGGGGTTTGAGAACTAAATCGCTAAGGGCTATAGAGTGCGACAGTGTAGGGGCGAGTATTGGAGGCCTCATTTTAGGAGGGGCCCCCACCAAAAAATCGATAGTGTTCAATGGTACCGCCTGTCTTTCTATACTAATCCAATCAGGTTTGTCTCCTTTGGCGAAAATGGTTGAAAACTGGGCTAGTTAAGCTGCCTGATAATATTTAAAGAGGTGTGGGAGTCCTAGGCCACCCTGATTCCGTCCTCTATACATGACATTAGCAGAACATCTGAAGCCTTTACCACCCCAGATAAATTTCAGAATTTGCGATTGTAGTTTATGTAATTGAGGTTTCCTAATAGGGATAGGGAGCGCTCGAAAAAAATAGAGAATCCTGGGGAGGAGGGTCATTTTAACTGCGTGTATCCTACCTAACCATGAGAGGCCTTCCTGATCCCATTTGGAAAGGTCATCTGTTAGTTTCCTGAATAAGGGTGGGTAATTAACATCATAAAGGTGGCTAATGTTGGCTGCCAGATTGACCCCCAAATAAGGTATCTGGTTGGCATTCCAGGTGAACTTATAGTGCTCCCTTAGACAATATACTATTGCCTCTGGGATGGAGACATTCAGAGCTGCTGATTTAGACTAATTAACAAATAGACCAGAGACCTCCTCGAATTCCTGAAGGATATGAATAACTTGAGGAGTGGAAGTGAGTGGGAAGAAATAAACAAAAGTAGGTTGTCTGCAAATAAAGCACATTTGTGCGTATAAGTGCCACACTTCACTCCCTGAATGTCTGAGTTATCCCTGATAGCAATTGCCAGAGATTCCATCGCAATTGCGAAGATTAGGGGGGAAAGGGGACAACCCTGCCTAGTTCCCCTAGAAATAGTAAAAGGGTGTGAGTAGTAATTTTGAAGTTTTACCTGGGCACTGGGGTTTGAGTAAAGGGCTCTCAAAGTCTGGAGAAATTTCAGACCGAAGCCCCATCTATTGAGGATCTCAAATAGGTATGACCAATCAACCGTGTCAAAGGCTTTTTGTAGATCCACAGATAGAAAGAACCCTTCCTGACGCGGACCCCCATCCCAACCCGAATTGAGGAGCGAGATGATGTCCACTGCTATGCGGATCTGATCTGGGCCTTGCCTACCCGGGATGAAGCCCACCTGGTCTTTGTGGACATACTTACCTATAAATGTGGACATTCTATTGGCCAAAATTTTGGTCAAGATTTTAAGGTCATTATTAATTAAAGATATACATATAAAAAATGGCGCTAAACCCACAGTTCGGAGGACAGGACCCAACCCGTCACCCAGAATGTTAAGGTAATGATACTTAGAGGTATACCAACCCCCAGAAAGGCATGAATGGTCACGGGTCCATTTTGAAGTTTTAATGATGAGTGTGGGAAAATGATAAAGATCCCCTTGATCCGTCCCAACAGGGGAAAGGGGGGATTAGAAGCGT
>BLSH010353993.1:146975-164214 GCA_018402905.1 Glandirana rugosa | reverse complement strand
GTCGTCGTCCTTGGAGAGGGATATGGTCATACTCTAATAAAATATTGCGATTATACAGGGAGTGTGGTTGTCGTCCTTGGAGAGGGATATGGTCATACTCCACTAAAATCTTGCGTTTGACAACCACCCCACTGGGAGTTACAGGGGGACTATCAGGGCCTGATAGATGCCGAAGACGAGCACAACACAGACGTCCGGGCCCTCATACCAAAGATCCTCATTGTGTCTTCCTCTGTAAGTTCTATAAGAAAGCAGCACATACTACGAGCTGTGGTTACATGCTTTTTTTCCTGTAATAAAAGAAGCTACGGGGCACACCCAAGGCAGAGTTTGGTTTCACATCTTGAATGTCTCCTTCTGTGTTACTCCTAGAAACCATACTCCCGGGCCTGCAGACACAACACGAGCAGAAGCCGTAGATAGTCCGGGACTATCAGGGGGACATTGAGGGTCACCCCACCAACAGTTTGCGTTCTAAAATCACCTCATACTGGTATAGGGAGAGGTTCCTGCTGTTGGTGTGAGGGACATATTAGCGTTATAAAATAATCTCATACTGGTATAGGGAGAGGTTCCTGCTGCTGGTGTTAGGGACAGATTAGTGTTCTAAAATCATCGCATGCTGGTGTAGGGAGAGGTTCCTTCTGCTGGTGTGAGGGACAGATTAGCGTTCTAAAATCATCTCATACTGGTATAGGGAGAGGTTCCTGCTGCTGGTGTGAGGGATAGCATATCCTTCTAAAATCATCTCATAATGGTGTAGGGAGAGGTTCCTGCTGCTGATGTGAGGGACAGATTAGTGTTCTAAAATCATCTCATACTGATGTAGGGAGAGGTTCCTGCTGCTGTAGCGAGGGACAGATTAGTGTTCTAAAATCATCTCATAATGGTATAGTGAGATGTTCCTGCTGCTGGTATGAGGGATAGATTAGCGTTCTAAAATCTTCTCATACTGGTATAAGGAGAGGTTCCTCCTGCTGGTGTGAGGGACAAATAAGCATTCTAAAATGATCCCATACTGGTATAGGGAGAGGTTCATGCTGCTCATGTGAGGGACAGATTAGTGTTCTAAAATCATCTCATACTGGTGTAGGGAGAGGTTCCTGCTGCTGTAGTGCGGGACAGATTAGTGTTCTAAAATCATCTCATACTGGTATAGGTTGAGGTTCCTGCTGCTGGTGTGAGGGACAGATTAGCGTTCTAAAATCATCTCATACTGGTATAGGGATAGGTTCCTGCTGCTGGTGTTTAAGGCTAGCATATCGTTCTAAAATCATCTCATACTGGTGTAGGGAGAGTTTACTGCTGTTGGTGTGAGGGACAGATTAGTGTTCTAAAATCATCTAATACTGGTGTAGGGTGAGGTTCCTGCTGCTGATGTGAGGGCAAGACTAGCATTCTAAAATCATCTCATACTGGTATAGGGAGAGGTTCCTGCTCCTGTTGTGAAGGAAAGATTAGTTCTAAAATCATTTCATACTGGTATACGGAGTCATTCCTGCTGCTGGTGTGATGGATAGATTAGGGTTCTAAAATCATCTCATGCTGTTGTAGGGAGAGGTTTCTGCTGCTGGTGTGAGGGAAAGATTAATATTCTAAAATCATCTCATACTGGTGTAGGGAGAGGTTCCTGCTGCTGGTATGAGGGATAGATTAGCGTTCTAAAATCATCTCATACTGGTATAGTGAGCGGTTCCTGCTGTTGGTGTGAGGGACAGATTAGTATTCTAAAATCATCTCATAATGGTATAGTGAGAGGTTCCTGCTGCTGGTATGAGGGATAGATTTGCGTTCTAAAATCATCTCATACTGGTATAGGGAGAGGTTCCTGCTGCTGGTGTGAGGGACAGATAAGCATTCTAAAATCATCTCATACCGGTATAGCGAGAGGTTCATGCTGCTGATGTGCGGGACAGATTAGTTTTCTAAAATCATCTCATACTGGTATAGGTTGAGGTTCATGCTGCTGGTGTGAGGGACAGATTAGTGTTCTAAAATCATCTCATACTGGTATAGGGAGAGGTTCCTGCTGCTGGTGTGAGGGATTGCATATGTTTCTAAAATCATCTCATACTGGTTTAGGGAGAGGTTCCTTCTACTGGTGTGAGGGACAGATTAGCGCTTTAAAATAATCTCATACTGGTATAGGTAGAGGTTCCTGCTGCTGGTGTGATGGACAGATTAGCATTCTAAAATCATCTCATACTGGTATAGGGAGAGGTTCCTGCTGCTGATGTGAGGGACAAATTAGCATTCGAAAATCATCTCATACTGGTATAAGGAGAGGTTCCTGCTGCTGGTGTGAGGGACAGATAAGCGTTCTAAAATCATCTCATACTGATATAGGGAGAGGTTCATGCTGCTGATGTGAGGGACAGATTAGTGTTCTAAAATCATCTCATACTGGTGTAGGGAGAGGTTCCTGCTGCTGTTGTGTGGGACAGATTAGTGTTCTAAAATCATCTCATAATGTTATAGGTTGAGGTTCCCGCTGCTGGTGTGAGGGATAGATTAGCGTTCTAAAATCATCTCATACTGGTATAGGGAGAGGTTCCTTCTGCTGGTGTGAGGGACAGATTAGCATTCTAAAATAATCTCATACTGGTATAGGGAGAAGTTCCTGCTGATGGTGTGAGGGATAGATTAGCGTTCTAAAATAATTTCATACTGGTATAGGGAGTTGTTCCTGCTACTGGTGTGAGGGACAGATTAGCGTTCAAAAATCATCTTATACTGTTGTAGTGAGAGGTTCCTTCTGCTAGTGTGAGGGATAGATTAGCTTTCTATAATCATCTCATACTCGTATAGGGAGAGGTTCCTGCTGCTGGTGTGAGGCACAGATTAATGTTCTAAAATCATCTCATACTGGTGTAAGGAGACGTTCCTGCTGCTGGTGTGAGGGACAGATTAGCGTTCAAAAATCATCTTATACTGTTGTAGTGAGAGGTTCCTTCTGCTGGTGTGAGGGATAGATTAGCATTCTAAAATCATCTCATACTGGTATATGGAGAGGTTCCTGCTGCTGTTGTGAGGGACAGATTAGCATTCTAAAATCATCTCATACTGGTGTAAGGAGAGGTTCCTGCTGCTGGTGTGAGGGATAGATTAGCATTCTAAAATCATCTCATACTGATGTAGGGAGAGGATCCTGCTGCATCTACAATGCTGGGTTGAAAAAAAGAATAATATTTTATTATATTATATTTTACTATTAATAAATAGTGCTAAATAGTACATTTGCACCTTGCTGTGCATTTCTTGCACAAAAATAAAAAGTGCATCTACATTGTTGTTTTAAAAAAAAGAATAATGTATTATTCTTTTTTTTATTATTATTAATAAATAGTGCTACACAATACATTTGCACCTTGCTGTGCATTTCTTGCACAAAATTAAAATGTACGTTGACGTTGCTGATTTAAAAAATAATCTAAATTTGTGCTAGATAGTACATTTGCATCCAGAATGAGGAGAGTGTTAAATAAGGGATGTGGTCATGGTCGTGGTACTGCTTGTGTTGGTGGTGTTGGTGAAGCTCCTGATTCAAGGAGAGGACGTGGTCGATCTGTTCCAGCTACACGCACACGTGAAACACCTTCCTCAGGTGCGAGTAGCCGACAGAACCTTCAAAGTTATATGGTAGGCCGAATGCCGCTCAACGAAATTTGAGACCAGAACAAGTAAAGGCGATAGTAGATTGGGTGGCTGACAAATCCTCCAGTTCCTTCACATTGTCTCCCACCCATTCCCTCATTGAAAGCCCAGAGTTGGCACCTGAACCCCATGGCCTTCTGTCTTTCACCTTAGTCCATTGTAAATCAGCCAAGCAGTCTGAGCCCCAAGTCATGCTGCAGTCTCTTATGCTTTTTGATGACTTTGCTGGTGTGCATTCCGTGGGCCATCCACATAGCCCTGCCACAGAAGTGGAAGACATTGAGTGCACTGATGCACAACCACTTCTGTTGCAGGATGCGGACTTGGAAACACCACCACAGCACATCTCTGGTGATGAGGAAACACAGGTGCCAACTGCTGCTGCTTTCTACAGTGTGCAGACTGACAAGGAGGGCAGTGGTGAAGAGTGGGTGGAAGATGATGTGGAGGATGAAGAGGTCCTAGAACCCACATGGAATCAAGGTCATGCGAGTAACGTGTGCAGTTTGGAGGAAGAGGTGGTGGTCGCACAGAGGCACCAGCACAGCAAAAGAGGAAGCAGGTTGTAAAAGCAGAGCGACCGTCCCCTAGACAGTAGGCCTGCTACTACCCACCACACCAAGGGACCTAGCACACCAAAGGCAGCTCAAAGGCGTTCCCCGGCGTGGCAGTTCTTCAGACAATGTGCTGACAACAAGACACAAGTGGTTTGCACGCTGTGCAATGAGAGCCTGAATCAAGGCATAAATGTTCTAAACCTGAGCACAACCTGCATGACCAGGCATCTAAAAGCAACGCACGAGCTGCAGTGAAATAAGTACCTCAAAATCCAAAAAAGATCTTGGGCTCCTCCTGCTTCCTCTTCTGCTGCTGCCTAATGTTCTTCCTCCACCTCTACAGTGACAGTGTCACCTGTCACCCAGCACCCATGTCCGCCACCATCCCCAAACATTTCAATGCCATGGTCCCATGGAAGCTTACAGCTCTCCATATCCCAAAAACTGGAGAGAAAGAGGAAGTATCCCCCCTACCCACTCGCAATCCATGGCCCTGAATGCCAGCATCCCTTCCCTGCACAAACAAGTCGGGGACAAGATCAAGTGTGCACTGCGCAATGCCATCTGTGGTAAGGTCTACATTACCACTGATACGTGGACCCGTAAGCACGGGCAGGGACACTATATCTCGCTAACTGCACACTGGGCAAATGTAGTGGTGGGTGGGCCTAAGGCAGATAGCAGTTTGGCGCAGGTCCTTCCGCCACCAAGGATTGCAGGGAATTTCTCTTTGCCTCATTTTGCCTCCTCCGCCTACTCTCCTTCCTCCTCCTCTACCACCTCCTCATCCACTCAGCGTAACACCTTCACCACCAACTTCATCACATCCAAGGGGAAACGACAGCAGGCTTTTTTAATACTGATATGTTTGTGGGATAAACCCCACACTGTGCAGGAGCTGTGGACGGGCATTGAACAACAGACCAATGAGTGGTTGTTGCCACTGAGCCTCAAGCCCAGCCTGGTGGTGTGCGATAATGGGTGGAATCTCATAGCAGCTCTGGGCCTAGCCAGTTTGACGCACATCCCTTGCCTGGCGCATGTGCTGAATTTGGTGGTGCAGAAATTTCTAAAAAAACTACCCGGATATGTCAGAGCTGCTGCAGAAAGTGCGTGCTGTCTGTGCCTGGTTTCGGCATTCTCACCCTGCTGCTGCTCACCTGTCTACGCTGCAGCAGAACTTTGGCCTTCCCGCTCACGCCTCATATGCGACGTGCACACAATGTGGAACTCCACCTTGCACATGCTGGAGAGACTGTGCAAGCAGCAGCAGGTAATAGTGGAGTTTCAGCTGCAGCATGCACGGGTCAGTCGCTCTGCGGAACAGCACCACTCCACCACCAACGAGTGGGCCTCCATCTGTGACCTGAGTATCATATTGTGGTGTTTCCTGTACTCCACCAACATGGCCAGTGCCGATGACGCTGTTCTCAGTGTTACTATCCCACTTCAATGTCTCCTTGAAAAAACACTTTGGCGATGATGAAAGAGGGTGTGGCACAGGAGGAAGAGGAGGAGGAAGAGGGGTCATTTCCACGGTTATCAGGCCAGTCATTCACAAGTGGCTCGGAGGGTGGTTTCCTGCACCAGCATAGGCCAGGTAAAAAAAATTCAAGCCAGGGCACAGTTCTGGAGGATGAGGAGGAGGAGAATGATGATGAGGAGGAGGAACTGTGTTCACAGCAGGGTGGCTGTAGCATGGCTGAGGGGATACAGAGGACACAGATGATACACCTCCCACAGAGGACAGCTTGTCCTTGCCTCTGGGCAGCCTGGCACACATGAGCGAATACATGCTGCAGTGCCTGCTCAACGACAGCCGAGTTTCCCACATTGTTACTTGTGCTGATTACTGGGTGGCCGCCCTGCTGGATCCCCATTTCAAGGACAACGTGCCATCCTTAATTCCCTCACTGGATCGTGAGAGGAAGATGCGCGACTACCAGCGCATGCTGATAGACGCTCTACTGAGGGCATTCCCAAATGACACCAGGGGCTCAGTGGAAGAACAAGCAAAGGCAGAGGAGGAGGAGGAAGAGGTCGCCAACGCAGCTGTGGTACTGCCAGCACCTCAGAAGGCAGGGTTAGCATGGCCGAAATGTGGAAAAGCTTTGTCAGCAGCCCACCACAACAAACAGCACCACCAGCTGATAGGCAACGTCTTAGCAGGAGGCAGCATTTCAGCAAGATGGTGGAACATTATGTGTGCACACGCCTACACCTACTGACTGATGGATCTGCCCCATTCAACTTCTGGGTCTCCAAATTGGGCACATGGCCAGAGCTTGCCAATTATGCCTTGGAGGTGCTGGCCTGCCCTGTAGCTAGTGTACTGTCTGAACGTGTGTTTAGCACGGCAGGGGGCGTTATCACAGACAAGCGCATCCACCTGTCCACAGCCAACGTGGACAAGCTAACGTTTATTAAAATGAACCAGGCATGGATCCCACAAGACATGTCTATACCTTGCGCAGAATAAACATTTATACCGGCCTCACACAGCCATTGGTACACTTCAGTGAACTTATTCCTTTTTTTTTTTAATATGTCTCAATATTTTGGGGGCTATCCTAATTGGAAAATAAAAGCAAACAAAAAACAGTGTTGGCTACCTCCTCCTCCTCCACCACCACTTCCACCTACATCGCCACGGTCCTCAATCCCCTACTCCACATCCACCTCCATCCACCTCCTCCACCTCCTCCTCTATTTTTTATTTTTTTATGTGATTTTAAGCTATCTCCCTATCCATATTTGTTTGCAGGGCACTTGTCCTACTCTTACCCCTATTTTGCATCCTTTTGCAGCTCTCTAGCCCTTTCCAGGACTTTTATAGAGCCATTTTTGTGCCCAAAAGTTTGGGTCACCATTGACTTCAATGGGGTTCGGGGTTAAGTTCGGTGACGAACCCAAATTTTTTTGCAAAAGTTCCGCCGAACCCGCTGAACCCGAACATCCAGGTGTTCGCTCAACTCTAGCCTTAACCACTTCAGCCCCAGGTTTCACCCCCCTTAATGACTAGGTCATTTGCTTTGATACGGCACTGCGTAACCTTAACTGACAATTGTGCGATGCTTTACCCAAATAAAATGGATGTCCTTTTCCCCTCAAATAGAGCTTTCTTTTGGTGGTATTTGATCACCTCTGCATTTATTTTTTTTTTGCACTATAATCAAAAAAGACTGACAATTTTGAAAAAAAAAAAAAACAATACTTTTTTACTTTCTGCTATAAAACATCCAATAAAAAAATGTACAAAATTATTTGCTTTCATCAATTTAGGCCTATATGCATTCTGCTACATATTTTGGTAAAAAAATCCCATTAAGCGTATATTGATTGGTTTGCTCAAAAGTTATCACGTCTGCAAACTATGGAATATTTTTATGGCTTTTTATTTATTTATTTATTTTACTTGTAATGGTGGCAATCAGCAATTTTTAGTGGGACTGTGACATTGCTGCGGACAAATCTGACACCTAGCTGACACTTTTGACACTTTTTTAGGGACCAGTAACATTATTACATTGTTCAGTGCTAAAAATATGCACTGACACTGTTCTAATGACACTGGCAGGAAAGTGGATAACATCAGGGCAATCCAAGGGTGAAGACACAGATGTGTGTTACTGCTTAGCAGGAATACAAGATCTCCATCTTCTCCCCTGTCAGAATGACAATCTGCCTTGTTTACATAGGCAGATCGCCCCTCTGCCTCTCCCAGGAATGATCTTGGGTGGCTGTTGGATATCGGGTCTGCCAGTCCCACTAATTAGCACCCCCTGTATTCTATCAGAGCAGCCCCCCCCCCCCCATCGCTATTGAATGAAATGATGTACAGTTAAAGTGACGTACAGACAGAGCCGGATTGGAAGCATCATGGGACTGGTGCTGAGGATTTTGGTGGGCCTTTTTATGAAAATTAATAAAATTAAAAAGTAAACAATTTTTTCTTAAAACATATTAAATTAAAGATAGAAAGGGAGGTGAGAGAGGGTTTGAGAGAGAGAGAGGGGTGATAGAAAGAGAGGGGGCTGAAAGAGAGGTGATGAGAGAAAGGGGTGAACGAAAGAGAGAGGTAAGCAAGAGAGGGGGTGAGAAAAAGGGGAACAGAGAGAGAGGGAAAGAGAGAGTGGGTGGTAGGAGAGAGGGGGTGAAGGGGATGAGAGAAAGAAAGGAGGTCAGGGGGATGTGAGACAGATAGGGGGTGAGAGAGAGAAAGGGGTGAAAGAGAGAGGGGGTGAAAGAGAGAGAAAGGGTTAAATGAGAGGGGGAAGGAGGTGAAAGGGAGAGAGGGGGAGGGTGAGAGAGATAGAGAGGTGAGTCTGTGGGGGGCACAGCATAGCATATTACATGGGGGGTAATAGCACAGTACATTACATGGATGGCACAGCACACTATGTTACATGGGGAGGGGGCAAAGCACAGTACATTACATAGTGAGCACTGCATATTACATGGTGGGCACTGCATGGCACAGCACATGACGTGGTGGACACTGCACATGACATGGTGGGCACTGAATGGCACAGCACATGGCATGGTGGGTAATGCACATTAGATGGTGGGCACTGCATGGCACAGCACATTACATGGTGGGCACTGCATGGCACAACACATTACATGGTGGGCACTGCACAGCACAGCTCAGCTTGATGGGCACAGCACATTACATGGGAGACACTGCATGGCACAGCACATGACATGTGAACACTGCACATTACATGGTGAGCAGGGCATAGCACAGCTTGACATGGTGGGCACTACACTTTACATAATGGGCACTTCATGGCACAGCACATGACATGGTGGGCACTGCATAGCACAGCACATGGCATGGTGGACACTGCATAGCACATCACATGGCATGGTGGGCACTGCACATGACATGGTGGGCACTGCATGGCACAGCAGATGACATAATGGGCACTGGGAACAAGAGAGCACATTACATGGAGGGAGCAGCAGTCTGTCCCCTAGCACAATCATTACACCCACCAGGTCAGTTTCTGCCCAATCCTCCCTCCCTAATAAGTTGTCTAACCTCATCTCAATAACAGGTAAAGATGCCAAGTGTGAACCTTCCATATTATATGGCAGAAGTGTAAAGGGTGGCTTGGAGATGGGGGTATAATCAGTGCTGGGACAAGGTCATTTGGTGCCCAGGGGGAAAATGGCAAACTGTGCCCCCCCCCCCCCCCCGTTTCTTCAGCATAGATGGAAGTTGTTGAAATAACTCCCAACATTGGTGCCAGTTTACACGATAGTAACCCCAGCATTGGTGTCAATAGCAGCAATAATAACCCACAGCATTGGTGCCAGTTTCACAGTATAACCCCCAGCATAGGTGCCAGTTTTGCAATAAAACCCCCCAGCAAGGGTGCCAGTTTCCACAATAATAACCTCCAACATTGGTGTCAGTAGCAGCTTAATAACCCCAAGCATTGGTGGTCAGTGGTGTCATGCTACCTAAACCCCTGAATTTCAGCTTAAACCTAACTAGACTTAAACATGCCCCTCTCCCCTCCTCACCCCTACGCTGGCTAACCTGTGTAGAAAAGATGTATATACTTAACTATTGTCAGATTGCTCCGGTCCACTCCTGTGTAAGTCAGTGGCAGCTGCAGGAGAGAGAAGAGAGTGCTGATAATGGCTGGTAAAGCCTGGAGTGATGACATCACCCATGGGTTCCCATGTTGCAGCTATTGTTGTCGCTCCCTCCTCTCCCCTGTGTATGCTTCTATGGAAGATCATGTGAATGCAAAGGAGAAGCTTGAAAATAGGTGAATCAATGGAGGTGTTAGGAGGAGTTTTTTTTAAGGCTAGTTACAATTAAGCTGAAATTCCACTTTATTCTGTCTGCACTGATAGTCAGTGGTAGTGCTAATACATTCCTCACCATTAGTAGTCAGTGACTTGTTGATATAGTGGTGTGTTAAAGAGGAGCTCTGCCCCCACCCCTCCAAAATTAAAAGTCAGCAGCTACAAATACTGTAGCTGCTGAATTTTACTATTGGGGAGCTTACGTCTCCATGCATTCAGCGATGTCCTCGCCCAAGCCGATTCTTGAATTGGCTCTCGAGTGCAGGCGCTGCCATCTTGGCTAAGGGAAACCTTGCGGCATCACAGCCAGTTTCCTATACAGCACATGCGTGAATTGCGCTGTGCTCTGTGAAGGGGCCGGCTGTGAGGGAAAGAAGGAGGAAGCCAAATTTCAAACCTGTCATAACCCCCCCCCCCCAAAAGGTCCTAAATGTGGCAGCAGAGGGGATCAGACAAGTGGAGCTTCCACTTTTGGGCAGAGCTCCGCTTTAACAGCAACTTAGGGGGGGGGGGGAGTAATTAATGCCATTAGTAATGTGCAGCACTCAGGGGTTAATGTGCTGCTACTGCCACTAGACACTGATGCATTGGTGACTAGCGGTAGTTAATGAACCCTTTGTGCTGCATTAGTGCCACCAGTGCTAGTTTTAATTAACCCCTGCTACATCACAAAGGGGTTAATAAATTCTGCCAGAGATCGGTAATGCAGCACAAAGGGTTCATTAACTACCGCTGGTCACCAATGCATCAGTGTCTAGTGGCAGTAGCTGCACATTAACCCCTGAGTGCTGCACATTACTATTGGCATTAATTACCCCCCCCCCCCAATCCAGGTCGCTGTAAAAGCTTTGCACAACATTACACTGTTATCATGTTTAGGGCAATCTGGCAGCCTGTTCCTTTTTTTTTAATTCTTTGGCATCCACGCTCTCCCTCACCTCTCCCACTAGAAATCCTGTCCTGTACAGCTCCCTTGTGATACTCAGCTGCCATCCATTTACATAACAATAGCGCTGGCTGCCCATGATTTACATAACAATAGCGCCACCACCAGCTATTTACATAACAATAGCGCTGGCCACCGGTGAATTACATAACCATAGCGCTGGGCACCCATGATTTAGATAACAATAGCGCTGGCCACCCACAATTTACATAATAATGGCGCAGTTTGCCCGTGATTTACATAACAATAGTATCGACCGTCCATGATTTAGATAACAATAGCGCTGGCCGCCTGCGTTTTACATAATAGCGCTGACCGCCCGTGATTTACATAACAATATCGCTTGCCTCCCGTGATTTACATAACAATAGCGCTGGTCGGCCGCAATTTACATACCAATAGCACCGATCGCCCGCAATTTACATAACAAAAGCGCAGCCCCGTCCATGATTTACATAACAATATCAATGGGCGTCCATGATTTACATAACAATAGCGCTGACCGCCCAAGATTTACATAACAAACGCGCTGGTTGCCTGCCATTTAAATAACAATTGCATTGGCCACCCTCCATTTACATAACAATAGCGCTGGTTGCCCGCCATTTACATAACACTAGCGCTGGCGGCCCGCCATTTACAAGACAATAGCACCGGCCGCTTGTGATTTACATAATAATAGCGCCGGCTGCTCGT
Organism: Glandirana rugosa; assembly: GCA_018402905.1. Lineage (NCBI taxonomy): Eukaryota > Metazoa > Chordata > Amphibia > Anura > Ranidae > Glandirana > Glandirana rugosa. The sequence goes on along the minus strand of BLSH010353993.1, from coordinate 152,538 downwards.
GATTTACATAACAATAGCACTGGCTGCCAGTGATTTACATAACAATAGCACTGGTTGCCCGTGATTTACATAACAATAGATCTGGCTGCCGGCAATGTACACAACAATAGCTCCGGTTGCCCACCATTTACATAACAATAGCGCTGACCGCCCCGCAATTTACATAACAAAAGTGCTGTCGTCCGTGATTTACATAACAATAGCAATGGTCGTCCATGATTTACATAACAATAGCGCTGGCCACCCGCAATTTACATAATAATGGCGCAGTTTGCCCGTGATTTACATAACAATATCCTCAGCCGTCTGTGATTTACATAACAATAGCGCCGGTTGCCCACCATTTACATAACAATAGCACTGCCCGTCCGTGATTTACATAACAATAGCGCTGGCCGCCAGAGATTTACGTAACATTAGGGCCGGGCGCCCGCCATTTACATAACAATAGCGCCGGCCGTCCGCCATTTACATAACAATAGCGCTGACCGCCCCTCAATTTACATTACAAAAGTGCCGCCCGCCCGTGATTTACATAACAATAACAATGGCCGTCCATGATTTACATAACATAGCGCTGGCCACCTGCAATTTACATAATAATAGCGCAATTTGCCCATGATTTACATAACAATAGCATCGACCGTCCGTGATTTACATAACAATATCGCTGGCCGTCCGCAATTTACATAACAATAACGCCGGTTGCCCGCCATTTACATAACAATAGCACTGGCCGTCCGTGATTTACATAATAATAGCACTGGCCACCAGCGATTTACATAACTATAGCGCCGGCCGCTCGGATTTACATAACAATAGCGTTGGCCGCCATCCATTTACATAACAATAGCGCTGGCCGCCAGAGATTTACGTAACATTAGGGCCGGTCGCCCGCCATTTACATAACAATAGCGCCGGCCGTCCGCCATTTACATAACAATAGTGCTGACCACCCCTCAATTTACATTACAAAAGTGCCGCCCACCCGTGATTTACATAACAATAGCAATGGCCGTCCATGATTTACATAACAATAGCGCTGGCCACCTGCAATTTACATAATAATAGCACAGTTTGCCCGTGATTTACATAACAATAGCATCGACCGTCCGTGATTTACATAACAATAGTGCTGGCCGTCCGCAATTTACATAACAATTGTGACGGTTGCCCGCCATTTACATAATAATAGCACTGGCCACCAGCGATTTACATAACGATATCGCCGCCCGCCCGGATTTACATAACAATAGCGTTGGCCGCCATCCATTTACATAACAATAGCGCTGGCCGCCAGAGATTTACGTAACATTAGGGCCGGTCGCCCGCCATTTACATAACAATAGCGCCGGCCGTCCGCCATTTACATAACAATAGTGCTGACCACCCCTCAATTTACATTACAAAAGTGCCGCCCACCCGTGATTTACATAACAATAGCAATGGCCGTCCATGATTTACATAACAATAGCGCTGGCCACCTGCAATTTACATAATAATAGCACAGTTTGCCCGTGATTTACATAACAATAGCATCGACCGTCCGTGATTTACATAACAATAGTGCTGGCCGTCCGCAATTTACATAACAATTGTGACGGTTGCCCGCCATTTACATAATAATAGCACTGGCCACCAGCGATTTACATAACGATATCGCCGCCCGCCCGGATTTACATAACAATAGCGTTGGCCGCCATCCATTTACATAACAATAGCGCTGGCCGCCAGAGATTTACGTAACATTAGGGCCGGTCGCCCGCCATTTACATAACAATAGCGCCGGCCGTCCGCCATTTACATAACAATAGTGCCGGCCACCCGCCATTTACATAACAATAGCGTTAGCTGACAGCGATTTACACAACAATAGCGATGGCCGTCCGCTATTTACATAACAATAGCACCTGGCCGCTGCCTGCGATTTACATAGCTATAGCGACTGCCGCCCATTATTTACATAACAATAACGCTGACCACCCGAAATTTACATAACAATAGCACTGCCCGCCAGCGATTTACATAACAATAGCTGCCGGCCGCCCACGATTTAAATAACAATATCGCCTGGCAGCTGCTCACGATTTACATAGCTATAGCACCTACCGTCCGTGATTTACATAACAATAGCGCTGGCCACCAGCGCCTTACATGACAATAGCGTCAGCTGCCCGTGATTTACATAACAATAACGCCGGCTGTCCACAATTTACATAACAATAGCGACGGCCACCAGCGATTTGCATAACAATAGTGCCAGTCACCTTCCATTTACATAACAATAGTGTTGGCCGCCCGCCATTTACATAACAATAACGCTGGCTGCCCGTAATTTACATAACAATAGCACCTGACTCCCGTTTTTTACATAACAATAGCACCAGACATCTGTGAGTTACATAACAATAGTGCCACCTGCCTGCCATTTACATAATAATAGTGCCAGCCTCCAGCGATTATCATAACAATAGCACTGGCCGCCCGTAATTTACATAACAACAGTGCTGGCCATCCGTGATTTGCATAACAATAGTGCTGGCCACCAGCGATTTACATAACGATAGCGCCGGCCGTCTGGATTTACATAACAATAGCGCTGGCTGGCCGCGATTTACATAACAATAGCACCGTCCGTCCATCATTTACATAACAATAGCGTTGGCCACCATCCATTTACATAACAATAGCGCCGGCCGCCTGGATTTACATAACAATATCGCTGGCTGGCCGCGATTTACATAAAAATAGCACCGGCCGTCCGTCATTTACATAACAATAGTGTTGGCCACCACCCATTTACATAACAATAGCACTGTCCGTCAGCGATTTACGTAACATTAGGGCCGGTCACCCGCCATTTACATAACAATAGCACCTGCATCCTGTTATTTACATAACTATAGTGTCATACACCCATGATTTACATAACAACAGCATCGGTCACCCGCTGTTGACATAACAATACTTTCGCCCGCCCAATATTTACATAAAAATAGTGTCAGCTGCCAGCGATTTACATAACAATAGCGCTTGGCCACCCGCAATTTACATAACAAAAGTGCTGGCCGCCCACAATTCAAATAACAATAGTGCCTGGTGCCTGCCCATGATTTACATAGCTATAACACCTACTGATTTACATAACAATAGCACCAGCCGTCCGTAATTTACATAACAATAGCACCTGCCTCCCGCAATTTACATAACAATAGCGCCAGCCATCCGTGAGTTACATAACAATATTGCCACCTGCCTGCCATTTACATAACAATAGCGCCAGCCTCCAGTAATTTACATAACAATAGTGCTGGCCGTCCGTGATTTACATAACAATAGTGCTGGCCATCCGCAATTTGCATAATAATAGCGCTGGTCGCCAGCGATTTACATAACAATAGTGCCAGTCGCCTTCCATTTACATAACAATAGCGTTGGCCACCCTCCATTTAAATAACAATAACGATGGCTGCCTGCGATTTACATAACAATAGCACCAGCCGTCTGTAATTTACATAACAATATCACCTGCCTCCCGCGATTTACATAACAATAGCGCCAGCCATCCGTGAGTTACATAACAATATTGCCACCTACCTGACATTTACATAACAATAGTGCCAGCCTCCAGTAATTTACATAACAATAGTTCAGGCCGTCCGTGATTTACAAAACAATAGTGCTGGCCGCCCGTAAATTCCCAGTTTCATTTAAAGTGACAGACACATTTTGCAGAACAGTGATATGGGTTCTCCCGGCTTATTTATACTTTTTTGACACAGTTTGAAGATGATTTTAGAACAGTTCTATGGCCTCTACTGTTAATTAATACTTTTCAGACCCAGTTTGAAGATGATCCCCATTCACCTCCATTTTTGCTTTTTTAAGTTTTTATTTTTTTAAAAATATTTAAAGTTATTTCCCTGTTCCCATTTCTTTGTAGGGCACTTGTCCCACCCTTACCTCCATTTTCCTTCCTTTTGCAGACCTCTAGGACCTTCCTGGACTTTTTTACAGCATTTTTAAGAATTTTCATTAAAATTGCCAGAACCCCGGACCCGAACCCGGACTTATTTTGAAAAGTCCGGGTCCCGGACACCCCAAAGTTCGGTACGGACCCAAACTTTACAGTCCGGGTTCGCTCAACTCTAGTATCTATTTACTTAGCACAACACCATACTTTATATTTTAGCTGTATACCATTTCAGACTTGTAATTCCTGTTGAAGTTGTGGGGAATAGATAGGATATTGGGGAGGTAGTAACATGTGCCAGCAGATTTCTCAGAATGAGACCAGATGATGTTATGAGCTGGACTCACTCATGCCATCTGGTCTCAATAGTGATATAGACCAAGGATAATCATTTAGCGGACCCCCAGCTTTTGCAAAACTACAAGTCCCATCATTCCTCTAACTCCCACAAGCATGACACCCAGAGGCAGAGTCTTGCTATGCCTCATGGGACTTGTAATTCTGCAACATATGGAGGTCCGCTAAATTCATATCCCTGATATAGACCTTAATTGTTTTTTAACCAATTTTTGAAAGATGTTTTTGTACACTCATATGCGCAGGAGATCTTTGACATATGCATTGAGATTGGCTCTTAGCTCATGGTTGCCATTATAGGGCTATATGATTATACAATGAAGTAATTACCCTTGATTGTACACCAGAGGGCAGTTTGTATATATCCCATTACCTGATCAATGGGCTATGACGTCTTTACATATTTGGGTACATTAAAATAATATATATTTTATGTGTTTTTGGGATTTACTTTTAGAATCATGTTTGAGCTGCTATGTAACAGGTGAGCTTGTAAATGAGAGTTTTATCTGGTTATCAATTCCTGTATTTTATAATTGTTTACATAATTGGTGGGTCTTATCTTTATAGGAATGCTTTATTTATTTTATATACCCTATATGGGTTTGGTATATGTATGATTTGTGTATTTTCTATACATATATTATTTTTGAATGTTACCCATTATATCCAATCGCGTTGTGATAGGAAGTGGGTGCATTGGTCTATAAATCTAATATTGTGCTCCCATCACACACAGCTTAATACCTGGGGTTATACATTTTTTATGGTTTTTGATCCTTACTAGAGTTGAGCGAACCTCTGGAAGTTCGGGTTCTGCTGGTCCGTCCGAACTTCGGGACAAAGTCCGGGTCCAGGTCCGGATGGAACCCGAACGATCGCACGGACAACGAACCCCATTGAAATCAATGGGGACCCAAACTTTTAGGCACAAAAATGGCTGTAACAAAGTCCTGGAAAGCCCTAGAGGGCTGCAAAAGGAAGTAAAATGGGGGTAAGGGTAGGGCAAGTGCCCTACAAAAAAATGGGGACAGGGAAATAACTTTAAATATTTAAAAAAAAATAAAAACATAAAAAAAGCAAAAATGGAGGTGAATGTGGATCATCTTCAAACTGTGTCTGAAAAGTATTAATTAATGGTAGAAGCCATATAACTGTTCTAAAATCATCTTCAAACTAGGGCAAGTGCCCTACAAATAAATGGGGATAGGGAGCGAGTTGAGATCATTCCTA